>JAZKJV010011667.1:0-277349 GCA_037367405.1 Ottelia alismoides | reverse complement strand
TCCTTAAGTGGGGGAAGTGTGATTCATTTGACAATAACAATGTTGTGAGATGATATGATATGGCAATTCATTGCACGTCATTGGTTGTAGATGAAAGTAGGAAGCTAATCAAAGAACTGTCATGCTTCATATTGCAATTTCAGGCCTCCTCTACTTACATGAGGATCAAGGGCTTGTGTATTTTATTGTACCTTGAGGTACTGGTCATTTACTAACAGATGAAATTTCTCTGTGGAATTAGACCTCTCCAAAATATGTGCTCATTCATTGAGATATAAACCAAACACACTCACTCTCTAAAAAATATATGTATAGGAGATTTTTCTTTTTACAATTTTGCATTCAATTTATCTTCAGAGAGCTTCCTATAACCTAAGTCCTTTACTCGGGGAAAATGGTCTAGACACTATTTTTGCGATCTAGTCGTGATACTAATTTTTGGCGTTTTCCTCATTTTTATGTATTAGTTTTCTTGTTGCATCTCAGATTGCTGGTGGCATATGGGCTGACACAATCGGCGGAAAGCAAGTTCTTGGCTTTGGAGTTGTTTGGTGGTCGATTGCTACCGCTCTCACACCTATAGCGGCGAAAATTGGACTTCCATTTCTTCTTATTGTTCGGGTCTTTATGGGAGTTGGTGAGGTTAGTTTCACATAACTTCATAGAATGGATGCTGTTTGAATGGTATCAAAACAACACAGCTGGGCTTTAGACGTGTAAATTGGAAGATGTTTCCCTGCTGTTATGATTTTTCTACAAAACGGGTTATTAAATGCATGTCCCAGTAACTTTGATATTACGTGCATTAGGCATGGATCCTAATATCCTATGACTTTACATTGATGACCTGTAAACTTGTGTTCTGCACCTATACCCTTTAGTAAAGTTGGCACCATTAACCGTGTTAAAGATCACCTTGTTTTTGAAAAAATAGAAATAAAATCATCTGAATGGCTGTAGTTTCCTGAATTCTACCCCCCCCCCCCTATTTATAGTGGGAGAAGGCTTAGTACATTTTTATTATCTTTTCTTTAAATACCTAGTACAAACTTCAGTTGCTAATCATGTGGGCACATAATATTTTGTTAATATCTACTAGGAACTTTGTTAGACGTTCCCTATAATCGGAGGAGATAAGAAACGATCGAGGGTGGCCCTTCGAGACCAGCAGTCCCTTCTCCAATCCTCTTAACTGCCTCCAGATCCACTGCTGCACCAACGTTCGTTGCCTTTCCTGGGTGTGTTGGATGTTGGGGATGATATGAGCAGGGGGTATAGTGGTAATGGGTGAATGAACATATACCCGAGCCAAAGTCCATATCATATGGGGTCGTAGTAGGAGCATGAGGCGAAGGTGGATGTTTTCACAATTTCGATGGGATATCAGATGATTTTCTTCCAAGTAAGCCAGTCTGTAAGAATGTCAAGGCAATACTTACACTGTGATAGGTGTAGTCCCTATGTTATACGTATCACCTCCATGCCAAGGACACAAGTAATCACCATTTCATCAACATAAACAACCGGTATCATAGTGTCTGAAGTCCTTCGTTTGATGAACACAAAGTAATCAGATTTCGTCCTATGGAAGTCAAGTTAACTAATCTCAGAAGTAAGCTTGTCAAACCAAGCTCGCGGACTCTGCTATAGGCTATAAATGGCCTTACGGAGTCGGCATACTCCCCCCCCCTCAACGAAGTAACCGGATGGCTAGATCATGTAGACCTTCTCCTAGATGTCACCATGAAAAAAAACGTTCTTCACATTGAGCTGAAAGATGGACCAATCCTATTAGCAACAATAGAAAGAATAGTGCAGATTAACCCCATTGTAGCCACCGGATAGAATGTCTTGAAGTAGTCCATGCCACAGGTTTGCATAAAGCCCTTTGCCACAAAAGTCTAGCCTTTATTCTGTTAATGAAGCCATCAAGAGTCTGTTTGGTGCAAAGACCCATATGCATGCAACTAACTTGGTGCTAGGAGGAAACGACACAAGATCCCACGTGCCCTTGAATGCAAGCACATCCATCTCCTCATCCACAACCTTTTTCCAACCATGATCCTAAAGTACATTGTGATAATCAGGAGGAGTAATAATGGTCATAAGAACATATATACATTTCCTGTTACAGTTGGATAAAGTATGGAAGGAAGTCAAATGTGACAAGAGATGTATAGTGCATAACATTTTTGTTTGCCGCAGTGCTATAGGAAGTTCTGATGAAGCATCCAGAGTTGCAATGGTGGGGACACTCGAAGATGGCCCATCATCCTACAAGTAAGGAACACGTAATAATACGGAGTCAAAATGAACAATATTTTTCCTTTTGTAGACAATGAGAGGTTGTGGAAGCTCCTAAGGGTATGCCACTCATAGACTGAGTAAAGTACCGATCTGCTCAAAGAAAGTGACATCAGCTGAAACATAGTAGGGATAGTTGAAAGGATCATAACACATATACCCTTTGAGATTAGCCAATAAATAAACACTCTATTGCACAGAGAGTTTTTGGAAATGGAAGAATGAATTGTTTATTCATGAAGCTCTAGTGTTGTCTTATATAGGAGAGTAACATGTTGGGTAAATTACATAAAGAAGACAGAAAATAAATAATGCATAAAAGACATGAAAGATAACTAATAACACTTCCCTTAAGCTAGAGCGTAGATATCTATCAGGCTTAGCTTGGGGCAACATCTCTAGTAAGGCCCTCTGGCTAGGGCCTTGATAAGTAATATGTTGTCTGGTCTCCAGAGTTGACATGAATTGCGGAGATGAGACCCTTTTGTATCATGTCATGTGTGTAGTGACAATCCACTTTGATTTGCTTTGGTCCTCTTATAGACGGTTGGGTTGTTTGCAATGAAGAGAGTAGTCTGGTTGTCACATTGGAGGTGCATGGGAAGAGGCGCCTCAACAATCAGGTCAGTAAGAATAGATCTGACTCACATCATCTCTGTACTAGCTTGCGTCATGGTCCTGTATTCTGATTCTGCACTAGATCTGGCAACCACAGTCTGCTTCTTGCTCTTCTATGACGCCAAGGAACTTCCTATGAACACTGCAAAGCCAACAGTAGACTTCCTATCCTTGGGACAACCGCATAATCTGCATCTGCACATGCTGTAACTGCAAGGGAGTACCTTTGCAAAATAGAAGACCAGTGGTAGGTGAGGCCTTCAGATATACACTGCATCCATATGTGCCTGTCCAGGCCGCTCCATAAATTAACTAACTTTGCTTATTTCAAAGGATATATCCGGCTGGTGATTTTCACATAAAGAAGCTTCCCAACAAGCTCCTTGTACATCCTCTTTTTGACCTCCTCAGTGTCATCATCATAGAGCTTCATGCTTAGGTCCATAGGAGTAGTGGCATGCCTGCAATCTGATATACTTGTCTCAGAGAGAAGAATGCTATGCTTGTCTCGGAGAGAAGATATGTAACATACTTCCTTTGGGTTATCACAAACCTCGCTAGTTCCCGACGAACTCTAATCTAAGGAAGTAACGTAAACCACCAAAGTCCTTGGTTACAAATTGCCGACCTAGGAAATTCTTAGCAGCCTGGATGCACTGCTCATCATTCCCTGTAACAATGATATCATCACCACAGAATATAACAATTGTACACGTACATGTCCTCTGAACAAATAGTGAATGATCAACACTCGATCTCACAAACCCAAGTTGCTCTATTAAGTTCGAGAGCTTCTGAAACCATGCTCCTGGACTTTGCTTAAGGCCATAGATCACCTTGTGAAGCTTGCAAACCTTATGACGCTTCCCCTCACCAGTGAATCCAGGTGCCTGCTGCATGTAAACCTCCTCCTGTACATCATCATAGATAAAAGCATTCTTCACATTAATATGATAGAGGGGCCAATCCCGTGTCACTACAATATATAGAAGTATACGTAGCCTGACAACTGAAGAGAATGTATCCTGATAGTCCACCCCATATGTCTGAGTGAACTCACATTCCACAAATCTGGCCTTGTGGCGATCTACACTGCCATCTGCTCGATGCTTTATCGTGAACATCCACTTGCACCCAACGACGGATGCGCCAATTGCTGAAACAAGGCTTCAAGTGCTACGCGACTGCAACAGATCATCTCCTATATGGCAAGACACCACCGATTGTCCTAAGTGGCCTCCCGATATGTCCGTGATATCTCCACGCCTGATAGTGTCATGGTAAATCTCCTGAAATCCTCTAAAAGTCTGCTCAAAGAAGCTTACATGCAAGAGGATATAAAGCACAAGTACGTCTCTGCTTTCGCAGAGCAATATGCACATCGAGATCATTTGCCACCTCCTGATTCTGTAAGTGTCCCTCTTGGGAGGGTACATGCACATCTTGTAAGGAATCCTGTAGACAACTCGGTAGTGCCATCAGCAGGAACAATATGCTCATTACATATATAAGGCGTATTGGATGATGGGGAAGGCCTATAGCAGGGGGAACTGAGCGAGACCTGCGAGTAAATACGCGTGGCAAAAATTGAGTCAAGGTGGGGGTGTAGGTAATGGAGGTGGTGGCGAGGGAGGTGATGGAGGTGGTAGAGCATGCACATGAAGTGGTAGAGCTGTAGGAGGTGGGGGCATGTAGACCTCCTCATCAGAGTCAGAAGGGACCAATCTGTCACATACAACAACAACAATAACAAAGCCTTTTCCCACAATTAAGTAGGGTCGGCTACATGGATTCTTCGCCTCCATTCAGATCTATCTTGGGCCATATATCCACAAAACTAAGATCTCTTCGTACGGTCTCTTTCCAACACTTTTTGGGCCGTCCTCGCCCTCTCTTAGCCGGCTCTACATCCCAACACTCGCATCTCCTAACTGGTGCATCGACTGATCTTCTTTGCAAATGTCCAAACCATCTTAAGCGGTTTTCTCGCATCTTATCTTCGATCGGAGCTACACCAACTTTCTTTCTTATTGCATCATTCCGAATCCGATCTTTACGTGTGTGTCCACACATCTACCTTAGCATTTTCATTTCTGCTACATTCATTCTCTGCACATGTCTATGGTTCACAAGCCAGCATTCATATCCATAAAGCATAGGAGGTCTCGACTGCTTTGTAGAACTTTCCTTTAATCTTTAAATGAATTTTCTTATCACAGAGAACAACAGAGGCTCCTCTCCACTTTAGCCAGTCTGCATTTAGTAACATCTCCACCAATGTGTCACATGTAGGAGAGAAATACATAACAAACTCAAAGAATGTAACATCAACACTGACAAAGTATTTCCGTCGAAGCGGATCAAAGCAACGATACCCTTTCTAGGTACGAGAGTAGCCAACAAAGACATACTTGACAACTCTAGGGGAGAGCTTGTCACGACCAGGTGAAATATTATGAACAAAGGCCACATATCCAAATGCACGGGGTGTAAGAGAGAACATATCCTTCTCGGAAATTGCAATCAAGAAAAGAATCTTTTCTCCCAAAACAGAGGATGTCATACAATTTACTAAGTAGCAAGCAGTAAGAACCGCATCACCCCAATAAGAGTGATGGGCACGACTCTGAATCAGAAGGGTCCTGTTCACATCGAGTAAATGATGATGTTTGCGCTCAACAATATCGTTTTTTTGAGATGTATAGGCATACAAGGTCTGGTGTACAATGCCAAGTGAAATGAGAAATTCGGATAGCTGTAAAGTGCAAAACTCTAAGGCATTATCAAAATGCAAATATTTGATAGTAGCAGAAAATATTCTTTATCTCATTATCAAATGATTTAATGACAAACATAGCCTCAGACTTATTCTTTAAGAAGAAAATCTAAGAAAGTCTAGAATAGTTTCAACATCAATCAGATAAAAACAATGTCCCTGGTAATCAGGGACACGACTCGTACTCCATATATCTAAGTGAAGGAGCTCAAACAACTGAGAACTTCTTTGACTCTAACGAGATGGAAATGAAGAACGATGATGTTTCCCAAGCTGGCAAGCCTCGCACTGGAAGGAAGATCGCGTAGAGATTTGTGGGAGGACATGACACAACTTCTGTAGAAGAAGGTGTCCAAAATGATGGTGGCACATGTATGGTGAGACTGGTCTAGTAGGAATAGTCGAGGCACCGTCATGAGAAGGCTGGACCATTTTGTAGATCCTACGCTGCTTATGACCACATCCAATCACTCTGCCCGTGAGTATGTCTTGAAAGATAAGAGAAGATGGGTCAAAAATAGCACGACAATGTAGATCCTTTGTAATCTGACTAATAGAAAACAAGTTCACTTGAAAATCAGGAGCATATAAAACATTCTGCAGGCGCATGGATGGCGTCAAATACACCTCCACCTATCCTTTGATGGGTAAGTGAACCCCATTTGCAATGATGACCCATCTACCATGGGGTATAGATATGTAAGACCTGAACTGGGCTCTGTCTCCATACAGATGGTGATAAACACCAGAGTCCATGATCCACTATGTCATATCTGCACTGCTACAACTAGTAAAAATGTATGCAATATCTGAGGAAACTTGAAGAGACTCTAGTTGCAATGAAGAGACTCTAGTTGCAATTGTACTATCTGTTGGTTATGTAGTGGTAGTGCCGACCATTGGAGTTATGATCTCCCGTATACGAGAGACAATGTCATCAAGACGTGGATCTGCCTGAGGGGTTGTAGTGTCTGAAAGCCCAATCTACTCTGCCACACGAGCATATATGAGGTATCCATGCTTCTGATAGCATATGTCCTCATAGTTTCCTGGACGACAACAATAGGTGCAGGGACCACACTGACGTCCACCACCTCTGCCATGTGGACTATGCCCTTTGAACCGAGTAGAACCTCCTTTGCCATAAGAAGCAACCATCACTGAGGAAGGATGTGTGGTGCAACATGTGGAATAAGAAGCCTGCTGAGATGACTGTAAGCCTCATCCATGGGAGGTATGGTCGTCCCAGTAAGGAGTTGTGCTCGTGCTGCCTCATACTTTGGGTCAAGCGCAACCCAAAACTCTAACCATTGTGGAGTTCCTGTATGCTATCTAATGCTCTGTGGAGGTCATAGTCAACATGAAGCTGTGAAGCATTTCGAACATGCCACGAAGCGAGGAGTAGAACATGTGTAGTGGACGCCCATTCTGCTTGCCCGATATATGCTAAACTGAAGCTGGAGAATCTTGGCCCCATTCTCTACTTGGGCATAAGTGAATGCCAGAATATCCCCATATCGTTTTGACAGTGGGTTGGTTTACAATATCATTGGCTATCTATGTGGTGAGGGTCCCAGAGAGTCAAATACACACATGCGCATCGTCTTGCTTCCATGAAGCATTGTCCCCAGTCTTGTCCGTCGGCTCTGGTTTTGTCAGAATATGCTCATTGTTGTTGCACTGTATAAAGGTCGGAAACTGCATAGACCACAACTCATAGTTGGTCCCATCCATCTTTACTATGGGAGACTCTTGAAGGCCTCAGACGAAGAGAAGACATCACCTTTATTTTCTGACATGATGAAAGATGATCCAAAAATGGAACTCGACTAGGGAAGTAGACCAATTCGAGCAAGTTTACATGATCATATGAAGAATTAGTTGTACTTGTGTTGAACATAGAAATCTAGGGGTTTTAATTATTGAAAATAAGAGTGAGTGTCGATGCATCCTTAATTTCCCTCAAATAAAAAAATATTTAATTTTATTCACAACTCAAGCAAACAATCAAGAAGAGAAATGTAAGCAAGAGTCAAATGCTATTTATTTACCAGTATAGCCTACATGATCGGACTCATGGAGGCAATAATAAATCCGGAAGGTTATTCAATTCAATGAAAAATCAAAAAAGAAAAAGAGGAATCTCAAAGCTATCTACTCTGGGATTTTGTGGATTTTTTTATCTTTTATTTTTCAATGGATTTTTAATTTTTATAACTTTCTATGATTTTCTGATTATGCAAATTTTTTATGATTTTTAAATTTTGCAAATGTTGTTAATTTTTAATAAAAGGAAATAAAACAAATAAAAAGACGAAAAAAGTAAAGGAGCAATTTTTTGTATTTTGAAAACAAAGAAAAAATATCCAGAAAGCTAAAGAAAAAGTTATTTTTGTATTTTTTTTCTGTTTTTATACTGTTTTGTGATTTTTAAAGTATTTTTAGATTTTAAAACATTTAAAAATAGTGAAATTAGAAAACAGAAAACACAGTATGATTTTAAAATAGAAAATAAAGTCAAAACTACGGAAAATATATACAGAATCAAAGACAATTTTTTATGTTTTTAAAAAGGTATTTTATGAATTTTCATGAGTTTTCTGTGATTTTAAATTGCTTTTATGTGTTTTTAGTATTTTGCAATTTTTATGATTTTTATAGGGAATTTAAGAGTGGAATTTACATAGAAAGTCAAACAAAATACAAGAATCGCACACAAACTTTTACAGAATTTTGGCACAGTTTTTATATTTTTAATGATTTATTTTCTGGAAACAGGAACAAAATTGGACTATTTTTGAATTTATAAATATAATAAAACAAAATAAATTGCTAAATGAAAATTACTTTATTAATACTAATTAGCAGGAGTTTATTGTATTTTTAGGGAATTTTTGGAAATGATATACTATTTATTTATAGAATTAATCAACAAAACAACACAAGGGTATAAGTGCAAATAGATTTTATTTAAAGACTAAAAGAAAACAGAATAAAAACAGAGGGGCAAACCCTGAAAATTTTCTACAAGGGGGACATACCGACGCACGTGAGCTGCATTGGCATGAGCCACGATGGAATATATTTATTTCGAGTGGCTTAAACGTAACACAGAAAACACGTGACATATCTTGCAATTTAAACAAAGTTTCACGTGTTTGTCACATTTATACAATCGAAGAGGACTGGAACGCAAATAAAACAAAGGGAAATACATGCAATTATTCAAACCACCATAACGTGACACATGTCCTTTTCGGGTTTATTTACAAATCCAAGAAAATGTAGGGGGGAGAGTGCAACTTTTACCTTTAATACACGTGGCTGCATGGACGACGAAGATGTTCTGGACTCTGATCGGACGGTTCGACTGCATGTACGATGGATGGACTAGATCTGATCCGGAAGCCTGATTTGATGGCTGGATTTTGGGCGCGCTTGGACAGATGAGATGCACATGGAGGGGATGTTCTTGATCGTGCGGTTCTGAAGGGCTCTGGAAGAATGGATATGAAGGGCGGCTCTGGCGATCTTCAATCGAGAAGATCTCGCTCGATTTCTGTCTACCTCACCTCTTGAAGATTGCTCTAGCTCCATGCTATGTTTCCGCATCAATTGAGGGTGGAGTTGAAGCTCGATCGTCATCAGATGACTGATCTGGAGATGGAAGTGTTCTGCAGCTGAATGTGGGCTTCCAGATCTTGCTCCTTGGTCTCAAATGCACTCCTAGACCCTGCAATGAGATGCAGCTGCTCGGAGGATCTCTCCGGCCGATTTATTAGACTGGAAGTAGAGCAAATGAAGGTGGATGCACGACATCGGCGAAGGGTGATCGGAGGTGGAATCAGAATCACAGATCTAAAAGGATCTGGGGGTCTGGAGATGGGGAGAAGGGCGTAGAAGATGAGGCGAACATGAAGCGATGATCAGATTTGAAACTGAGTGAATGGGTGCTCTTACCAGTAGATCGGAGCTCAGGTGATATGGGATCTGATTTAGCTAATTACGGTAATCAACACAAAAGTGAAAACAGAAACAAAAGGGAAATTATTTAAGGTCACTTGAGGATGGAATAGAAGAGGTCGTAGCCTCGATCTTGCGACGGAAGGCGGGAGAAGCTTATCGCACCGGCAGTGCTCCGACGGAAGAATTGGATCACGCCCTCCAACAAAATTTCGCTCTCCTGATGGAGGAGGCGCCTTACTGTCACCTTAACACTCTCCTGCAATCGATCTCGGGTGAAAAAATAGTGGAATATGGATTAAAATGGCCTACGAGATCTGGAGGAGTATATATGGCACAGAAGGTCCGGCAAATTTGGAAGTGGAGTAGCACGTGGATCAAGGCGTGGATCCTGAATATTATTATCAGACGAGTGAAATGAATATTCAGGTGACAAAAATGCATAGGATATCGATTTAAAGGAGTGATCGGATCGACTGGAATAAGGACGTGAAATGGCTCTGGTCAGTAGCTTTATCGAGCATGCTGGAAAAAGAGAAGGTTGACCCGGGTCAACAGACCCGGGTCCAACCAATTAGGAGCGAGTCCATATAAGGATGAAGTCCGAATAAGGTCAAAATAAAGAAAAAAATATTAATTAAATTAAATCAGTAAATGAATTTAAATAAATAAATTATATAAATAAAAAATGTTCAGAATTAAATAATCTTAATTTAGGTGATTTTTAATAAATTAAATACATTAATTAAATAGGTTAAAAATAAATAATACCCTTTATTCTTAGGTATATATACCTATATATACAACACAATGATATTTAGTTATTTTTTTACAAATAATTATATAATTTATTATTTTATTTATTTACAATATTTTACAAGGATTTTAAATATATTTTTATTTTATTTTTACAAAATAATTTATTAAGTTGAAAATTAGGGAAAGTTACAGTATACATAGCGGTATTTGTATATGAGGATAGGGAGTATGCACCCGGGTGCATGTAATTTTATATGCACCCGGCCTTATAACTTCCACTTTTTTTTTTCGAAAAATACCGCCATGTATATTCATCTATATATCCCTCCTATATGTCATTTTAATTTCGTCAGAAACAGAGACTCCTACGCCCTCCATCCAGAACTAGTCGATTACAACAATTCTAAGACCGTTAGAATTACATGTTCTAGATGGAAGGTGTAGGAGTCTCTGTTTCTAACGAAATTGGAAAGACATACAGGAGGGATATATAAATGAATATACATGGTGGTATTTTTCGAAAAAATAAAAAAAGTAGAAGTTATAGGGCTGGGTGCATGTATAATTACATGCACCCGGGTGCATACTCCCTATCCTCTTTGTATATTATATACACTATTTTCTTTTTGGTGATTTTGATTTTTGTAACTTTTGTTTTTATTTTATTTGAATAAATACAATATTTACAATTATTTTAAGATACAATATGCACAAATATGTTCAAGAAATAATTAAATACATATATTCACAACATATACACTATATGTACAATATACAATACACTCCAAAAAGCCACATTCTCATCTTAATTCCGATTTTAATGAAACCACTATCATTTTGAAGTTTATTTTATTTAGATTACAATGGAAGCGAGTTTGCTTATTTTTTGAGTTTTTATGGAGTAGATATGGGTATGGAAAGTTTGGTTTTGCAGCTTTTTCAAAGTGTCATTATTTATACAATGAATAATGAATCTTCTTGCAATTATTTTTAATATCTACAACTTATTTTTATGTACACGTTCCAAGAAGAAAACATTTTTATTTGAGATGAATAGAGTGATAAATAAAATAGATTAAGGTTTTGTATACAAAATAGATGAAATATATGTAATTTGTATAATGAGAATGAATGTAATTTAATTTTCTTTTTTTTCTACATTGGGCCTCATCCCTCCCTAGTTTATTCCTTGTCAATCAGGTAGAGTCTTGACCTTCACTCGGGGTTATTGAATACTAGACATGATTGTGTCTACACCAAAATAAAGAGATTGGATTGCATGTGTAGACTCATGCAACCAATCTCAGCATTGAATAGGTCTGAACAACGGTGAAGACTCGCACACAGGGGCACGCGTGAAGACACACAGGCGGGGCGGCGCACGGGCTGGACTGCACATAGGTGCATGGGCTGGGTGCGTTGTGGCGCACGGGACTGGGCGCTCAGGCGCACATGGGGCAGGCGCATAGGCGCACGGGGCAGTGCGCATAGGCGCACGAGGGTTGGCGCATTGTGGCGTACGGGACTGGGCGCACAAGCGCACGGGGGAGGAGGCGGCGCTGGCTGAGGATACCGCCGAGATGAGGTGCGACATCAAGATGAAAAGAGAGAGCATGGGCCGATGAGTGGGGATTAGGTTTAGGGTATTTGAGCTCCGGTCTATGACCTCCGCTCTGATACCATGTTGAAAGAAATGAGTGCGTTGTTTATTCCACAAACTCTAGGTCTCTTATATAGGAGAGGAGCCTATGGGTAAATTACGTAAAGCGTTCACAAGAAGAAAGAAAATACAAAACAATGCAAAATAACATAATAGCGTAGCATAATGTATATCTCTACATCATCCGAGTAATAACCTATCAATTATCAACAAACCATGTTTCATAATCCTTGTCCATTTCAGCAGGAGGGACCTTTGAAAGAACATAACCTTTACGCTGGCCCCTAACAAATACTTTGAAAGATTGAGACCATAGAATATAATTTTCGGAACCCTTCAACTTAATAGTGCCCGGTACCATCAGAGAAGAAGGAGGGTTCACGGGCTTGATCTCAGTGGACGACATGGTGGCTGCTTAGGTCAAGAAAAAGTGACCGATAGAATATATCTTGTCTCAGGCAATCATTGGGTGTCTAATCCGCATCAAGGAACTCGGGTTGCGAGGCAACGATCTAGATCTTGCTAAGGCATGTGAAGCAACAGTAGAAGCACGTGGCAGTGGTGGCACAAAAAGGAGTCTCAGGAAGAACTAGGGCGTACAGGTAGCGCATGACGGCGATGCAAGGGGCGCCTGACAGTGATGTAAGGAGCGTTGGCAGCGCGTGCTGTGCTTGGTGGTGGCGCAATGAGGCGCCTGACGGAGGTGTTAGGAACACCTGGTTGCGCGGGAGGCGTAGATCAGGACTCGTGGAAGCAGGGGTGGAGGCGTGAGTTGCGTCTTGCGGGCAAGGCCTTAAATGTCAGATTTCGGTTTCGCTTTGGTAAAACCCGGAAAAAGAATTTCGGTTGAATTTTGGTGAAATGACCAGAAATTGGGGAAATGACTTGGAAACTCTTTTTTTTTTCAAATTTAAGATTTCTATTGTTGTTTAAACAATAATAGAGATAGAAATACAAGTTTTTTTACTTATAATAAGATGTTATAATGATCAATACCTTAAATTAAATAATGGTTTCGTTTTGACTTCGTTTTGATGATGACTTCGTTTTGATGATGGTCTCTGAGTAGCGGGTGGATGACTTCGTTTTGATGATGGTGGCTCTCAGTATTGTCGCTACGCCAAATTTGCAGGGGGATCATTGGCGCTGGAAGAATGGATCCTTTTCCACTAGGAAGGCTTACCGGGCTCTGGTCCTTCCTCCACCACCTACGTCTTCTCTGCTTGTGCGTGATTGTGGATTCTTCTGGGGCTTGCGCTTGCCGGAGCGCATCGGCATCTTCCTTTGGTTACTTCGCAGAAGGAGGCTGTTGACTCGTGATCGTTGTGCCAAGTTTTTTCAGAACTTCAGTGCATCTTGCCCCCCTGTTGTGATGAGGACGAAACCGTTGACCACCTCTTCTTCGGCTGCCACTTGGTTTTGGGTATTTGGGACGATTTGCCCTGGGCAAGAGCGGACAATCTCGCCGCCTTCTGCGAGATTCTTTGGTCGAACAGGAACAGGGGCAGGCATGATCTTTTGGCTCCTATCGCGCGGCTGTGGTGCATATGGCTTGGCAGGAACGATGTTATTTTTTCAGGGCAGCGTTTTTATCGTGAAAACGTTCTTATTTCGTGTGCTCGACTTATATCCGACTGGTGTACTCGGTAGGTTTTTGGCCCTCTCTGTGGCGGCCGAGTTTCTTGTATTCGCATTCGCCTTCTAATACCTTCTCCCCTTCCTTCACTATGTAAGTATCTCCCAATCTTCTCTTTTTTAGTTATATATATTGTTGGGGCGACCGCCAACGAGTGTATCCCCCTACTTTTGAGCCTCAAAAAAAATTAAATAATGGTTTCGGTTACTATATCGATGACTGTCCAGAGTGAAATTTCGTAAACTTAAATTTTGGCATTCAGTTTTTCTACCAATTCTCAAAAGAACAATACTACTTTTATTTAACATCAAATTGAAATATTAAATGTCATAATACAAGGTTACAAGATCGCATGATACATCAATCGTATAATATGTCTGCGCTTACTAATACTAACCATTAAATTACTAGTATTACATTCTTATTTGGGATAAGGATGAGATTTAACCAAACCATGAATTCCTTGTTGGATCCATGTACTCTTTCCGATTTCTTCCTTGGTGGAAAGGATGGAGCTATACCTTAGTTGAATGGATTCATTCTGGCTATATGCATTGGACTGCTAGATAATTAGTAATAATTTGTGTCTAAATTATGATCTCGGGTTAAATGATAAGGTACCCGATGCTAATATGAATTTCTATGTTGATTAGATAGCCTCAAGATATTAGTAGGAAGAAAAATTGTTTCCTTGTAAATGGCCCATGTAACAGTCTCAATATCTGTTTGGCCTTTTTATTCAACATGCTTGGCATTTCCACCAATGGTCAAGAGACAATTAGAATAACATTCGTTTGTTAGCATGTTGGTCATGAGATGCATAACAAACAAATATTTTTATTGCAAAGATAAGAGGATGGTTATATGAAGTTAGCAGTCAAATGGTAAAAATCATATTTGGCTCTCCAAATTGGCCTAGGAAAAGATAGCAAGATGGTTATATAAAGATTCTAACTATGAAGATTATGAAGTTATCATTCAAAGATGAAAAAAATACATATTTGATATCTCAAAGTATGCTAAAAAAAGATGTGTTATGAAAAATATGGTAAAATAACTCACTTTGCTTGGAATTTGGAACTTGGCACTCCAAGACTTAAGTTGGGTTGTGAACTTGTGACTTGTGAATTTGTGAGATGGAATGAGAACATACACATATATTTATTGGGTTTAAAGGAGACCTTTAATGGCCTTATTTATTACAATGGTAGTTGGAATAGTGACCTATATTGTAATGGTGGTTGAAATAGTGACCTATAAATTTCATTTAGTGGTCAAATAGTTTTTATGTACATCAATAAGTGGCATAGGCATGACTTATGGTGACTTAGAACAATTTCAGTCGAAATGGACCGAAATTCCACCGAAATCAAAGAAATCAATGAATAATTTCCACCGAAATGGATCGAAACGGGACTCAAATTCAATCGAAATTTCGACCGAAATCCTGGAAACTGATATTATACATGGCTTCGATATCGGTACCGCTACGAAATCGAATTTCGACCAAATTTTGATCGAAATTCGTCGAAATTTAAGGCCATGCTTGCGGGCGGCCTAGCAGAGGCTGGCCGTGTCCTGGCTGGAGCATAGCGGCGGGAACCTCCTGGTCGGGAGATGGTCAAGAGAGGTGCGATGGGAGATGGGAGGGGTGATGGAATATGGGCGACGGGAGGGGCGATGGGAGATGTGCGACGGGAGGGGATTGACGGGAGGGGCAATGGGAGATGGTCGGGAGAGGTGTGTCCTCCTAGCGATGGGCGGGAGCAGGTGTGATGGGAGATGGGAGGTGCGATGGGATGGGCGGCGGGGAGGGGCGATGGGAGATGGGCTATGGGAGGGGATTCATGGGAAGCGCGATGGGTTCGGGAGCATGGACAATGGGTTCGAGGTGATGGCAAGGCAAGGGGTAAAGGTGCATGGTGAGGGTGCTGGAGAGCCTGGCGGCGCTGCAGAGAGGAGTTGAGAGGCGGCATCACTGGCTGATTCGAGAGGGAAGGAGGGGGCTAGGGTTAGGTGAAAGTCGTGGTTCTCGACCGTGGCTCTGATACCATGTAAAGAAAGGAAGAGGGAATACAACATTATGTTAATTTAAGGGGTCTAGGAATCCTTATATAGGACTAAACCCTAGAGAGCTCAAAAAGATAAAATACATAAATACCCCCGTGGGGTTTACAATATAATATGAGGACACAATCTACTGTAATCTCTAACAAATATTAAAAGTTAAATATTCATGCTTTACTTTATTCAAATCATATATTATCAAAACTTCTTCAAGGACCGTGGGCCCTCGCCTCTCTTGTCTCCATCACTTGCTGATGGCATGTTGACGACGGGGAAAAGTTGGTGACGGATTTGGCTAAAGGGTAAGGAGTGAGTATGCTAATGTGGAGCGACGTGGTTGGGACAATGGATGGAGGCTGGCAGCACGAGTGTAAGGACGTCGGTGATAGATGAGGAAGCAGGGAAGTTTTCCTCGACCTTTTCTTTATCATGTTTTTTTGTAGGACTGAATTTATGTCTAATGATGGATTTTAATATATGGGTTAGCTCGACTACATTGTAGATGGATCAATTGATATGGCCAAATCAACGTAATAGAAGAGCATGCGTAAAGCAAAACAACTTTATGACTATGAGGCAATAAATGTAATTACAATTTTTGTATGGGCAGGACCCGGACTCGAGGGAGTCCCGTGGCTCGTCGGGGGGAACTTCAACGTTACCCTTCGAACGTCGGATCGGCCGCGGTCCAGGGGTGGGCAGGACCCGGGCTCGTTGGACTTTGCGGAGCTCGTGGATTCGTTGGCACTCGAGGATTTGGTTGGGAGGGATATCGCTTTCACCTGGAGGAATTCCAACTCGCGCTCGCGTATTGACATGTTTCTGGCATCTACGGAGCTTCTTGATTGCTACCCCCTTTGTTCTGTGGCTGCTAGGCCAAGAATATTGTCTGATCACACTCCTCTTTTATGGGGATAGTGGTGGTGCACCCGTGATGAGGGGTTTTTTCTGGTATGAAAGATGCTGGTTGCTGGAGGATAACTTCAGGGAGATGGTAGCTTCACATTGGTCGCAGGTGCAGGTGGGGGGTTCTGCGGTAGCCAAGTTTGCCGTCAAGCTCGATTCTTTGCGCAAGAAGCTGTCGTCTTTCAAGAGGGAATCTAGGGCGGCGAGGATTGCCGCCAGGACGGAGGCAGAAGGGGTGGTCAGCAGCCTTGATGCGGTGGAGAATGAGAGAGAGCTTTTGCTGGAGGAATTGGCTGCGCGGTCGCTCGCGCAGAGGCGGATAGCAGAGGAGGATCGAAAGCGTGTTATTGAGTGATGTCAGAGATCGAGGACGTCATGGACGCCATACGGCGTTCTTTCATCGTATTGCAAGCGAAGGCGGCGCTCTAACGCTCTGCGCTCGATCACAATAAATGGCACCTGTGTGGAAGGTGACATAGAGATGGGGAGTGCTATCGCGGGTCACTTCAAGGAGTTCTCGGCCACGTGCATCCCAAGGGTTTGGTGTCGGATGGGGACCGGGGCTGTGCAGCTCACTCCTGTGATGTGTGAGACCCTGACTTAGGTGGTGTCTTTGGAGGAGGCTAAGGCGGCGGTATGGGAGTTGAACGCGGATGGGGCTCCGGGCCCTGACGGCTTCCCGGTGGCCTTCTATAGGGATTTTTGGGATTTGGTTGCCGAGGAGGTGCTGGAGGTTATTGCCGAGTTCTGTGGTGGTAATGCGGGTTTCGATCGGATTAATAGGGCGCTCATTATGCTGCTTCCAAAATACTCGTCGGCCGAGCGGATTGAGGATTACCGCCCCATTGCTATTTCTAATGCTCTCTATCTGATCGTGGCGAAGGTTTTTGCTCTTCGGCTTGCTCGGGTTCTCGACTCCATCATCTCCCCGCTGCAATCGGCCTTTATTCAAGGAAGACAGATAGCGGATTGCCTTGCTCTTGCTTCGGAGCTGGTGGCGGAATGGACGAAGGAGGGGAGACGTGGGGTACTATGGAAAGTTGATTTCGCGAAAGCTTACGATTGCCTTGACTGGAAGTTCATTTGATCGGTTATGGGCGGAGAGGGTTCTCAGAGGTATGGATTTCTTGGATGCGCCGTTGTGTAACCATGGCCTCTTTTTCGGTCATGATTAATGGTCGCCCGGAGGGGGGTTTCTTCCAGCCGAGAAGGGGGGTCCGTCAGGGCTGCCCCCTTACTCTCCTTTTTGTCATCGCTGCGGATGTTCTTGCCTGTATTGCTGATCGTGTTGTGGCCTGCGGGCTTTCTGCGGGTTACTCTAAGGGGGGGGGGGTCGTCGTGCCCTTTCTACAATATACTGATGATACTATCTTTTATATTGAGGTGGGCCCCTGCGGAGGTCTCGGGCATGTCGGCGGCCTTGGACATTTTTAGTGAGCTGTCGGGTTTATACAAGAATGTAGACAAGTCGAAGGTGATCCCTTTTGGGCTCTCGGCGGAGGAGGCAGAGGCTTGCGGTCGTATCTTGGGGTCTCAGATTGGCTCCCTGCCTATTGATTACCTGGGGATGCCGTTGGGTTGTTGGTAGAGTTAGGCTGAGGGATTGGCTTAAGGTCGTTGAAAAGATGGAGTCGAGGCTAGATGGATGGAAGTCGGCCATCCTGTCCAGGGGGGTCGCCTTGTCTGCTAAAGGCGGTGCTCTCCTCTATCCCAGTCTATTTCTTGTCCAACCGTCGGCTACCGGTGGGGATTCACACTCGAGATTATGAGAAGATTTCTGTGGGGCAAAAATGGGGAGACGTCAGGAGGGATTCACTTGGTTGAATGGGGGGAAGTAACGCGGCGCAAGAGCGAAGGAGGTTTGGGTGTGCGGAGGCTGGAGCATGTTAACGAGGCATTCCTTCTTAAGTGGGCCAGCAGGCTCTGGGGCCCAGGTGAGGATTTCTGTAGCAGATTGTTGCACGAGATTCACGGTTTTAGTGGGGCGTCTCCCTCGGCGGCGGATTTGGCGGTTGCTCAGACGCCTTTTTAGAAGGGGATGCGGGAGGTTTTTTCAAGATATATATCTTTCTTTGCACCAGTGCTTGGTAATGGAGTCTCCTTTATTTTCTGGACGGATGATTGGTCGGGGGGGGGCATTGAGCTCGCGGTTCCCTCGCCTGTTCGCTTTGGCTGCTGATAAGAATGCATGTGTCACCTCTTGCTGGGCGGATGGCAACTGGTTCCCGTCTTTCTCTGCTAATTTCTCCGATCAGAGGTTCGAGGAGTTTCTTGCCCTCCTGGATGCCATCAGGGATACCGGTCGTCCTTCTGACAGGAGGGACCATTGGACTTGGGGGGGCCCCTTTCTCGGCGAGGAAGGCATATGGGGCGATTTGTAGGCCCCCGCCATCGCGATCGAAGGCTATGGTACGTGACCGCGGTTTCTTGTGGGGTCTGAGGATCCCTGAACGGGTCGGTTTCTTTCTGTGGCTTTTTCGTAGGCAGAGGTTGGTGACAAGGGATCGATGCGCGAGGCTGCTTGGCAATATCTCTGACAGGTGCTTGCTATGCGACAATGCAGTGGAGTCGGTTGATCACCTCTTCTTCGCGTGTCCTAGGATCACAGAGATATGGGAGGAGGCGAATGTCGATTGGGTTTGCACTGCTGATGTGGCTTCCTTCTGTGGTTCATTGGTGGCCCACAAGGGTAGGGAGAGGAGGGCGCTCCTATGGCCCGTGGCTTGCCTATGGGCAATTGGCTAGGCAGAAATGCGGTTATTTTTTCGGAACAATGCTTTTACAAGGATAACATCGTTTTACATTGTGAGCGTCTAATCGGTTATTGGGTGTCGTTGTAGAATCCTTTGTGTCTTTTCTTTTGATACCTCTGTAATTTACTTGTTTATTTAATCTTATTTATCAACTGGGGCGAACACCACTTAGTGTCTCCCTCTCTTTTGAGCTTCAAAAAAAATTTTTTTGTATGGGCAATGTGCAAACTACAATTATAATTATTATTAATGCAAATTCTTCTATTTTTAAAAATTTGGAAACTGCAAGAAGGAACTTCACATGACTTTCTTGTGCATCATTATAATCTTTTAAGTAAAATATTTAATATTTTTTCTACTTTCAGGGAGTTGCTATGCCTGCCATGAATAATATTTTGTCTAAATGGATCCCTAAAACAGAGAGAAGCAGATCACTCGCACTGGTGTACAGTGGCATGTACCTAGGATCTGTAACAGGACTTGCATTTTCTCCGTTGCTAATACACAATTTTGGTTGGCCTTCAGTATTCTATTCCTTTGGATCTCTTGGGACTATCTGGTTTGCGATATGGTTAAACAAGGTAAAACTCTAAGTGCCATGGAGCTTTCTTTCCAGATATGTCACTATTAATGACGATTTTCTTTTTGTCACTTGAAATAATGAAACCACAACATCATTTCAAAAAAGAAAAAAAGAAAAAAACAGCAACTACATACTTCTAGGGTGGTCCATTTAATCATATTTTCCCCATTTTCCTTAATGCTAAAACATTGAGTTTTTTTTACTGTTAAAGGCTCACAGTTCTCCACTTGATGATCCTGGAATCAGTGCAAAGGAGAAGGAACTTATTGTCGGGAACTGTGTTTCAAGAGAACCAGTCAAATCGATTCCCTGGAGGCTCATCCTATCAAAACCACCTGTGTGGGCCCTTATAGCTTCCCATTTCTGCCATAACTGGGGTACTTTCATTCTTCTTACCTGGATGCCCACGTATTACAACCAGGTATGACATGAAGTTTCCATCATTATATGGTGCAGGAATGGCATATCTTCCATTTCTTTGAAAAGCTTTATTTTAGTTGAGTGTAAATATACCATGTAAATGCTAGGTGTACACCATCCAATGTCCACCCTATTTCATATACTAGAACTGTGTAGATGGTAACATACTTGCCTAATATATTCCCATTTCTTTTATACAAAATAGATTATGATTGCGGGACAGTTGCTGGTAACGAATTGGTATCATCTCAGCTCTCATTTCTATTGTGAGGATAGGACGCACAATCATCCACACGATATAATGGTGTTCGATCACCTCTCATGACCATTGAATAAGAAAATTTACTAAGAAGAAGAGCATGTATAACTCTATATGTTCCCGCTTTCTCTTCCTTCTCTCCCTTTCTCTCGTTGTTGTCTTCTCTCATGGTTGTTGTATGTCACCACCCATCTCACGACCACTGAAAAAAATCATTAAGAAGAAAAACATGTATAACTCTCTTTGTTCCCTCACTCTTTTCTCTCTCTCTCATTCTCTCGTTGTTGTCTTTATTATGGTTGTTGTATGATATCACACATCTCAAATGTAATCTTAGATTGAATGTAACAATCAATCTCAATTGTGGAAATGAAATAATGGCTTGATTATTCATGAGGCCTTAGGGTTCTCTTATATAGAGAGAAGAAACCTTACTAGACAAATTTCATACTAGAGACAAAAGAAAAAAGAAAATTACATAAAATAGGGAAAGATAAATATCTCTTTCAACACTTTCCCTCAAGATGGAGCGTAGATGTCCATCATGTGCAACTTGAAACAACATCTCAGAAATGGTCCTCTGGCTAGAGCCTTAGTGAAAACTTGTTGTCTGTTCCCCTGAACTAATGTGAGAAGTAGAGATAAAACCCTTCTGAATCATGTCACCTATTTAGTGACAATCTACCTCAATGTGCTTGGTCCTCTGATGGAATGCAAGATTATTGACAATGTAAAGAGTTTCCTGGTTGTTGCATTGTAGATGCATGAGTAGAGGCACATCAATAGCTTGGTCAGTCAGAACGGATCTGACCCATATCATCTCAATGCTTCCCTACACCATGGCTCTATACTTTGACTCATCACTAGATCTAGCAAACATAATCGGCTTCTTTCTCTTCCATGACACCAAAGAGCTCCATATGTTCATTGTAAAGTTAGAGGTAGATTTTTTGCCCTTGGGTTATCCTGCATAGTCTTCGTTTGCACACGCTATGATGACAATGAATGCCCCTCTGCTAAAGGAAAGTAGAGTATTTAGAGAGGACTTGAGATGACTCAAAATCATGTGAACCACATCAATATGTGCTTGTCTTGACTGCTCCATAAACTGGCTAGCTTTGCTCACAAAAAATGAGATAGCTGGCCCGATAATGGTCACATAGAGAAGCTTTCTAACGAGTTCCCTATATCTCCTCTTGTCCACATCCTCTGTATCATCATCATATCGATTCATTTTGGGATCCATGGGAGTTGTGGCAGGTCTACAATCTGCCATACATGTCTTTGAGTATACATCGATAACATACTTCCTCAGGGTCATCACAAGACTCGACTGGTTCTTGGTTTAACTAGGAAATATTGTAAATCACCAAGGTCCTTGGTAACAAATTGGTGTCTGAGGAACTCCTTAACACACTTATACTCTGCACGTAATCTCCTGTAACAATGAGATCATCAACATAGACTAGTATCACAACGATGCTTCTCTGAGTGCTCTGAACAAATAATGAGTGATTTGTAGTTGATTTCGTGAAACCTTGTTGCTCTATCAAGTTGGAGAGCTTCTCAAGCCATGCTATGGGACTTTGCTTAATGCACATAGATAGACTTATGAAGTTTGCAAACCTTCTGGCACTCCTCCTCAACAGTGAACCTAGGTGGTTGCTGCATGAGGACTTCTACCTGCATATCACATTATAGAAAATCATTCCTTACATCTAGCTGGGAGAGGGAACGATTTCGTACCACTGCAACAAAGAGAAGGATCTGAAGTGTAAAGTGAAGTGCCACAAGCAAGAACGTATACTAGTAGTCCATCCCATAAGTTTGGACAAACCCACGAGCCACAAGCCTATCCTTGTAGCGATCAACGCTGCCTTCTGCTTGATGTTTCACTATAAACACCAATTTGCAGCCAACCATAGATGCCCATATAGGGATAGTGACCAAGCTTTATGTGCCACACGTGTGTAGTATGACCATCTCCTCCATAGCAAGACACCATTGACTGTCTCACATAGACTCTTGATATGTTCGTGATATCTCTATAGCTGATAGACCCACGAAAACCTCATGAAATTAGTTGAAAGATGTCCCAAAGAAACATGGACATCAAGAGGATGCTATGCACATGTACACCTCCTCTTCCGGAGAATAATGGACATATCAAGGTCCTCTGTACCATTTGCAGCCTGTAAAGTAGCAGCCTGAGGAGTCACCTGCTCGTCCTGTCAAGTAGCCTCCCGTATAGACAAATCACCAGTTCCAACAGTGACAAAGTGCTCAGAACATACCTAGAGTGTGCTTGATGATGATGACGCCTATGAGCATGGGTACAGAAGGTGACCTGCGATTGTAAAAATATGACAAAAATTGAGCCAAAGTATTTGGATGTGGAGGCATATGAGTAACCACAGTAGGAGGTGGGGGTGGTGGAGGTGGCATTGGAAGAACCATAGCTGGAAGAGATGGTGTAAGAGGAGGCATGTAGACCTCTATAGAGTTAGACGAAGTCAATCTGCCACCTGTAGGAGATAAATATATAATCGATTTCAATAAGTGTATCATTGCTCACATTGTACTTTTGTCGAACAAGTTCAAAGCGTCGGTACCCCTTCGGGGCTTGGAAGTAGCACACAAAGACACACTTGACAACTCTGGGTGAGAGCTTGTAACGATCAGGAGTTAGATGATGAATACATACCACAGATGGAAAAGATCCTTCTTGGGAATCACACTCGAGGAAGGAATCTTCTCTCATAACTCAGAGGTTGACATGCAGTTCACCAGGTTACAAACAGTGACGACCGTATCACCCCAAAAGAATGGGGAGCATGACTCTAAATAAGGAGCATCCTGGTCACATCAAGTAAATGACGATGTTTATGTTTAACGGTGTTGCTTTGCTGTAAAGTATATGCACAGGAGGTCTGGTGTATAATGTAAGGACCTGAAGAATTTAGAAAGCTGTAAAGTGCTGAGTTCTAAGGCATTTTCATAGCAAACATACTTGATAGTAGCATTAAAAATATTCTTTATTTCATGAATAAATAATTGCATAACAAACCAACATCATATTTGTTTTTCAAAAGAAAAATCCATAACGATCTAGAAAAATCATTAACTACTACAAAATAGAACCTGTGCATCTGATGGTTGTCGAATAGAATACTTCGTTGTTATTTCATAGAGCCCAATGGTTCTCTTATATAGAAACGACGCTATTTCATAGAGCCTAATGGTTCTCTTATATAGAAGCGAGAAACCTTAATGGGTAAATTACATACTACAGACAAATAAGTAATAAACTATGAAACAACAACATAAAATAAAACTCTTCAACACTCTCCCTCAAGATAGAGCATAGATGTCTATCAGGTTTAGCTTGGAACATCTCTGAAAGGGTCCTTAGGCTAGAACCTTGGTGAGCACGCATGTTGTCTGCTCAATTGAGCTGACATGAGATGTAAAAATAAGGCCATCCTAAATCATGTCTTGAGTTTAGTGATCGTCTAACTCGATATGCTTGGTTCTCTCATGGAAGGTTGGGTTGTTGACAATGAACAATGCATCCTGGTTGTCACATTGGAGGTGCATAGGAAGAGGCATGTCAATAGCTAGGTCAGTTAGAATGGATCTAACCCACATTATCTCTGTGCTTCCATGTACCATAGCTTTATATTCTGATTCAACACTTGATCTGGCGACAACTAATGCTTCTTGCTCTTCCATGATACCAATGAATTCCCTACAAACACAACGAAATTGAAAGTAGACTTCCCGTCCTTGGGACATCCTACATAGTCTGCATCTGCTCAAATTGTAACAGCAAGGGATGTGCCTCTGTTAAACAAAAGACCAGTACAGGTAAAGGTCTTCAGATACATTAAAATCATATGAACTACATCCAAATGGGTCTGTGTTGGTTGCTCCATGAACTGACTCAAAAATTATTGCAAATGATTTGTCTGGCCTGGTGATGATTACATATAACAGCTTCCCAACCATCTCCTTATATCCCCTCTTGCTACTTCATCAATGCTATCATCATATAACTTTATGCTCGGGTCCATAGGAGTAGTGGTTGGCTTGCAATCTGCCATCGCTATCTCTAAGAGAAGGTCAGTTACATATTTCCTCTGGGTCATCACAAGACCTCACTGGTTCCTGGCAAACTCCAGTCCAAGAAAATAGCGTAGACCGTCAAAGTCTTTGGTAACGAATTGTTGTGCAAGAAAGGCCTTGGCTGCTTGAATGCCATATGCAATATCTCATGTAATATCGATATCATCAATGTACACTAGTATAACAACAGTTCCCTGGGACCTTTGAACAAACTAGGAGTGATCTGCAGTTGATCTTATGAACCCTTTCTTTTCTATCACATCTGAGAGCTTTTGAAACCATGCTCTCATACTCTGCTTCTGACCATAGACTGCCTTATGAAGTATACACACCTTCTGACACTCCCCCTCAGCAATGAATTATGGTGGCTTCTGCATGCAAACTTCATCTTGGAGATCACCATACATGAATACATTCGTCACATCAAGCTGATACAACGACCAATGCCGTGTGACTGCAAGAAATAAAAGAACTTTGAGTGTGGAGTACCGTGCTACATGGGAGAAGGTACCCTGATAGTCTATTCCCTAAGTCTGGGTGAACCCGCGAGCCACAAGCCGTGCTTTGTAGCAATCAATGCTGCTATCTGCTCGATGCTTGACAATGATCACCCACTTACATCCTACAACGGTCACATCTGCAGGAGTTGTAACAATGCACCACGTGCCACGAGACTATGCGCCATCTCTGCTTCCATTGCTAGATGCCATTGGCTCACCTTGAGAGCCTCCTTATATATACATGTGATTTCAATGGCAGACAATCCCACAACAAATTGCCTGATCACTGGCGAGAGTCGCTCTAAAGAGACATGGCCTACAACTAGACACCTTGCAGATGAACATTTGCCTTTTCACAAGGCAATAAACTAACCCAGGTCACTCTCATGAGGTGGTTTTGTCCCAACCTGAATATCTTCATGCTTATTCTGTGATTGATCCTATACATCATGCACACGAGTAATACCATCAGTCAAAACCAAGTTCTCAGAATTTACCTGAGGCGTGCTGGAAGTTGGGGAAGACATTGGAGCATGGAGGACAGACTGAGGTGTGTGGGCGGACGTAGAAGAACAAACGCATCCTCAGACTCAGAGAAACTCAAACTATCACCTGTAAGAGAGTAATACATGATGGACTCAAAGAAAGTAACGTCGGCACTGACATAGATTTATCCACAGGATCAAAACACCGATAACCCTTTTGGGTGTGAGAGTACCAAACAAAAATACATTTGATGGCTGAGTAGCGAGTTTGTCATGACCAGGACACAAGTGATGGATAAATGCCACACAACCAAATACACATGGCATGAGAGAGAAAATGACCTTTCTGGAAAAGCAAGAGAGAAGGGTGCCTTTTTCCCCAACATAGTAGATGGCATCCGATTTATAAGGTAACATGCCGTCATTACACCATCACCCCAACATGAATGAGGAGCCCGACTCTGTATGAGAAGATTCATGGTGATATCCAAAAGTTGACGGTGTTTGCGTTCTGCAATACCATTTTGCTGTTAGGTATAGGGACAAGAAGTCTGATGGATAATCCCTTAAGTACTAAAAAATGAGACAATTGTGTAGTGCAGAATTCAAGAGCATTACCATAATAAATATATTATATAGAAGCAGAGAAAAAGTCCTTTATTTAAACAACAAAGTTCTGAATCAAAGTACTAGCCTCAAACTTATGTTTTAAGAGAAAGACTCAAGATAATCTTGAAAAATCGATACAAACTAAATAGTACCGGTATCCCTGAAGATGAGGTACACGAGTAGAACCCCACATATCTAGATGGAATAACCCAAACACACACTAACTACTACGACCTTGTCGACTTGAGAAGCTAGACCGATGATGCTTTCCAGCTTTTGACATGATTCACACTAGAAATTGGACTTAGTAGAGATGCCACAAATGAGGCGACCAATCTTTTGCAGCGGTAGATGACCAAATTTGAGATGCCACGTATAGGGAGAAATCGACTCAATAGAAAGAGATGTGGTACCAACAAAAGGAGATTGGGTCAACCTGTACAACCCTCCATGTTCACTGCCACATCCTATCACTTGACCTGTGCGTATATCCTGGAAAACAAGGGAACTGGGGTCAAATGTAGCACAACAATGTAAATCCTTTGTAATTTGATTAATAGATAACAAATTCATGGAGAAGGCATGTGCATGAAGAATGCTCCGTAAACGTATAGAGGGAGTCAAATGAACCTCCCCCTTTCCAGTAATAGGGGAATGTGCCCCACCTGCAATCACCACTGATCTATCTTTCTGTGTTGGACTATTTGTACCAAACTGTAAGAGATCTTCACAGAAATGATGTGAAGCTCCAGAGTCCATTATCCATTCTGAAGAATCTGATATAGAGTGACCAACAAATGCATGAGTAATACCCGAGTTACTTATAGAGGTAGAAGCTACAATATCTGGAGAACCGAAACTAGAGGGTTTGATGACTGGAGGCATGGTCTCTCTCAGACGAGCAATGAAGTCATCGTAATGACGGTTGGAAAGATAAAAAGCAACCTGAGCATGCTTCGTAGTACATGACGATGGTGGAAAGCCGTGATTGGAGTATCATGTGTCCTCCGAGTGACCTGATCGATGACAGTATGAACATGGCTGACGTGGGCATGGACCACCTTTGCCATGTGTGTCTCGTCCTCTGAACGGGGATGAATCACCTCTTCCACGCGAAGCTATCACAACTGAAGATGTCTGAAAGGATGTGGTAGAGGGGATACTCAATCGGATGAACCTGCAGTATGCTTCCTCCATGAAGCTGAGAGCAAGCCAAATCATATTCTAGGTTAAGAGCAACCAGAAACACCCAGGTCATAACAGAGTATGTATACAACTTGTGCTTCTCTGGTGAGGCCGTTAGGGGTATGTAGCTATGGAGTCGCTCAAACATACCCCTCAGAGATGTATACAAGGTTTGAAGAGGACGATCGCCCCGTTTGGTCGTGAAGATATCATGCTGGAGTTGTAATAACTTCGACTCATTCCTGTTGAAAGTATGTTCCTACGAGGATATCCCACATCGCCTTTGCTGTGGGTTGACTCGGGATATCATCGTCTATCTCAACAGAGACAATACCAGATAACCACAGCTTGGCATATGCATCATCTGCCTCCCATGAGGCGTTGGTCCCAGTCTTGTCCACCAGCTCATCATGCGTCATAACACGTTTCTTGTCATCGCTCTGCAGTAGATTCATAAAATGCATTACCTACAAATTGTAGTTTGTAGCGTCCATCTTAACAATAGGTGCTGGACCCTTGAAGACACCCGTAGATGGCGTATCAACTCTTCTTCTGACATCATGGACAATCATTATGATCTTAGACAGATTGTAAGATGTCTAAGTGGACATGAGAAGAGATGGTTGCGGGCTTAGACTCATACCACAATCACTTTTAGACAAAACGTGGCATGGTTTTGATATTAAATAAGGTAAATCAGACATAAACATATGAAATCAGACCCAAAACCACGATCTCAGGATAACAGGAGCACCCGACTGTGTTTGCGGGGTCACGGTGCGATTGGACATGCGTTTGAGAAGCCGAAAACCTACCTGGGCGGGACCGCCAGGTTGCTGCTGTCGGGCTGGAGAGCAATGCTGCCGCGAGGTGGTTGCACAACCGTTCGGTTACTGCTGAGATTCGCTGCAGCAATGCCACAGGAGAGCAGTGTAGCCTTGAGGGATGTTAGGCGACGGGTGTTATAGCATGCAGAGGAGGCAATCGATGGAGGCGACTGCTGCGAGGGCTGCACGTGAAGGAGGCAGCTGCTGCGAAGGTCCTGATGTGAGCTGCCATGCGATGGAGCGGCTACGAAGGGGAGGCAAGAAGGTAGGGTTGAGATTGTAGGGCTCAGGGCTCCGGTTTAGAACCGCCACTCTGATACCATACGGAATAGAATACTTCGTTGTTATTTCATAGATCACAAGGGTTCTCCTATATAGAAGAGAGAAACACTAATGTGTAAATTACATACTATGGACAAATAAATAAATAAACTGTGAAATAATAACATAACATAAAAACTCTTCAACAATGGTTATGAACACGACCACGATCCCAAATATCAAAATGGCAAGCTCAAATAAAGTACTGTTACTACGACTCTGTCGAATAGGAAAACTATACTAATGATGCTTCCCAATTTGGCATGTCTCGCATTGAAAGGTGGACCGAGATGGAATATGACACAACTACTGCAGAGGAAGGTGACCAAACCGAAGATGCTATGTGTACGGAGAGATTGATCCAATGGAAATTGTTGGAAGAAAAAGAGTTGTTGATTATTCCAAGGAACCCTAGGTTCTCTTATATAGAGAAAACCCATAGGTAAATTACATAAGATATAACAAAGAAAATAAAAAAGTACAAAAGGTACGCTGACTACATAATTCTCTCTACACTCCCCCTCAAGATGGAGCATAGATATCAATCATGCTCAACTTGGAAGTGCACTTCTGGAATGGTCCTCTGAGCAATGACTTGGTGAAGATGTCGGCGGTCTGCTCTCCTGAACTAACATGTGAAGTAGAAATCAGGCCCTTCTGGATCATGTCTCTAGTGTAGTGACAGTCTACTTCAATATGCTTAGTTCTTTCATGAAAGGCAGGATTATTGGCAATGAACAATGCGGCTTGATTATCACACTGTAGCTGCATGGGTAGAGGTACATCTATATGCAAGTCTTCTAGTACAACTCGAACCCACATCATCTCCGTACTTGCTTGTGCCATGACCCTATATTCAGATTCAGCATTGGATCTAGCCACAACTGTTTGTTTCTTGCTTTTCCAAGAAACTAGAGAGCTACCCACAAATACTGCAAAGCCTGAAGTAGACTTCCGATCCTTAGGGCATCTTGCATAACCAGCTTCCGCACATGCTGAGACTGATAAATTTGTTTCCTTTCTAAAAGCAACCCTGTGCTTGGAGACGACTTTAGATACCTGAGTATCATATATATGGCATCCATATGTACCTGTCTCGGTTGTTTCATAAACTGGCTTACCCAACTAACTGCAAAGGCAATATCAGGCCGAGTTATAGTGGTGTAAAGAAGCTTGCCCACCATTTTTATACCTTCTCATGTCAACTTCTTCTGTATCAGTATCATACAATTTCATGCTGGGGTCCATAGGAGTAGTAGAAGGTCTACATCCAACCATGCCCGTCTCGATATGCATATCTGTAATATATTTCCTTTGGGTCATCACAAGACCCTGTGCATTCCTGGCAAACTTCAACCCCAGAAAGTATCGTAGCGTACCAAGGTCCTTCGTAACAAATTGACGGCCCAAAAATGCTTTTGTCATCTTTATCCCCTGAGCATCATCTCCTGTAACCAAAATATCATCAACATACACCATGATGACAACTGTACCTCGAGTAGTCTTTTGAACGAACAACGAGTGATCCGCATTGGATCTCTTGAATCCTTGTTGTTCAATTAGATGGCAAAGCTTCTGAAACCATGCCCTTGGGCTCTGTTTAAGGCTATATATTGCCTTATGAAGTCAGTACACTATATGATTCTCCCCCTCAGTAGCAAACCCCAGAGGCTGCTGCATGTAGACTTCTTCCTGCAGATCGCCATACAAAAATGCATTCTTAACATCAAGTTGGAACAAGGGCCAATCACGTACCACGACTACTGACAGAAGAATACGAAGAGTGGAATGATGGGCAACTGGAGCGAAGGTATCCATATAGTCCACGCCATATGTCTGAGTAAAACCTCGCGCCACTAGCCTTGCCTTGTAATGATCAAGGCTACCATCTGCATGATACTTGACAATGAAAACCCATTTGCAGCTAACAACAGATGCTCCTGAGGGAGCGGGAACCAAGCTCCATGTACCTCGTGACTGTAGGGCAGCCATCTCCTCCTCTATGGCAGAACGTCGGCAATCAACTTTCAATTCATCTTGATAATTCCGTGGGATTTCCACAGAAAACAAACCCACTGCAAATCTCTGAAAGTCCCCTGTGAGGCGATGAAAGGATGCCTGGGAGGCAAGCGGATACGAAGCACAAGTGCATTTCTGCTTTCTTATAGCAATAGGGACATCCATATCATCAACCACAGTACTCGCCGGTTCATACTCCTCCTGCAATGATGAACCCTGCACATGCACACTATCCGACCCATCATTAGTATTAACATCTAGACATACCTGGGGCATGCTGGATGATTGACATGTAGCATGAGCAGGGCCCAACCGATGTGTATAAAATTTTGGTAATGGCGAGATAAGTGGTTTTGGTGGTGGTGGCCGTGGTGGAGGTAGTGGTAGTGGTGGTGTTGGTGTGCCCTCAGGAACTGGAATGGACATTGGTGGACTCACTGTAGGAGGAGGAACATAGACCTCATCATTAGATGTGTTTGAGGCTAATCTGTCACTTGCAGGAGAAAAGTACAACAGACTCAAAGAATGTAACATCAGCACTAACAAAGTATTTCCTGTTAACAGGATCATAGCAACGGTATCCCTTCCGAGTCTGAGAGTAACCCACAAAGACACATTTGACAGCTCTAGGCAAGAGCTTGTCAAGACCTGGAGATAACCGATGAACAAAAGCAACAACACCAAAAACACAGGGGGTGAGTGAGAACAATTCCTTATTTGGAAAAACAACAGAAAGAGGAATTTTCTCACCAAGTACCGTGGACGGCATATGATTGACCAGATAACAAGCTGTAAGAATGACATCTCCACAAAAAGAAATAGGAGCACAACTCTGGATAAGTAGAGTTCGAGTAATGTCAAGAAGGTGACGATGTTTTCTCTCAACGACTCCATTTTGTTGAGAGGTGTACGCACATGTGGTTTGATGAATAATGCCTCTTGACAAAAAATATTGGGAGAGAGTGCGAGTGCAAAATTCCAAAGCATTATCAGTATGAACATATTTCACATTGGATGAAAAAAATATTTTGCACTTCATTGATAAGATTTTTGATAACATCACCAGCTTCATATTTATTCTTTTAATAGGAAAACCCACGACAAATGAGAGGAATCATCGACCACCACAAGATAAAACTTGTGCCCTTGGTGATCAGGGACACGATTGGGACCCCAAATATCAACATGAAGTAATTTAAAAGGGGAGCTACTGCTCCGACTCTGACGATTAGGGAAGCTAGCTCTGTGGTGCTTCCCTAACTGACAAGCTTTACACCGGAAGGAAGAACTCGGAGATATCTGAGGCAAAAGGTGATGCATCTTCTGAAGGGGAAGGTAACCAAACCGTAGATGCCATGTATAGGGAGAGACAGATCCAACTACATGAGAAGAGACTCCAGCATATGAACTTCGGTTCAGACGATAAAGACCATCCTGCTCAGAGCCACAACTAATCACCCTGCCCGTTAGAATGTCTTGAAATATAAGAGGAGATGGGTCAAATATAGCACGGCAGTGCAAATCCTTTGTAATCTGACTAATAGAGAGTAAGTTCATCGAGAAATCGGGGGCATGTAAGACATTCCTCAGATGCATGGAAGAAGATAAAATAACCTCCCCCTGTCGAACTATGGGTGAATGAGTCCCATTAGCTATTACCACTGACCGCCCCGATGGAATCTCCCTGTATGACATAAGTCTGTCTCTGTCGCGACAGAGATGGTACGTGGCACCAGAGTCCCTGATCCAATCTGAGGCATCTGAACTATAACATGTGGTAAAAGCACAAGCACTACCTGAGGTGCTAGCCGTGGCAGGAGTACTGGCAGAAGCTGATACATCAATATCCAAAGGACCTCCAGGAGAATCTGTAGAAACATGAGCCATAATATCGCATAATCTAGCAACTAGCTCATCAAACCTCTGATCCGTAGTAGATGCTGATGGGGATGAAACATGTTCTGATACTCGCGCCGATGCTGGAAATCCATGCTTAGAATAGCATGTATCCTCAGAGTGACCTGTACGGTGACAAAAACTGCAGGGCTGACGAAACCGACCACCTCGACCTCGAGTTCCACAGCCACGGAACAAAGAAGACGAACCACCTCTCCCTCTGGAAGCAACCATTGCTAAGGGGGGTGGTGTAGAAGCACTGGATGAGATAGAGATGCGGCTAAGCCTCCGGTAGACCTCCTCTATAGGAGGAATGGTAGCATCTGCAAGTATATGTGATCGGGCCGCATCATATTCGGGATCGAGGGCCGCAAGCAGGACTCCTACCATGGTAGCATTCCGAAATGTCTTCTGCTGCTTGGGTGTGGCTGTGAGAGGAATAGTGCTGTAGAGTTTCTCAAACATCCCCCTCAGAGATGTGTACAAGGAATGAAGTGGTCGTCCATTCTGCTTCATGGTGAATATGTCGTGCTGAAGTTGTAACATCTTGGTCTCATTCCGCACCTGTGAATATGTCGCCGCTACTTTGTCCCACGTCGCCTTAGCGGTGGGTTGATGGAGGACATCATTAGCAATCTCCATCGACAATGTGCCTGACAACCAGACCTTGGCATATGAATCATCAGCCTCCCAGGAGGCATAGATCCCAGTCTTCTCTGCCGGCTCTTCCTCGGTAAAAATATGCTTCTTATCATTCAACTTCATGAGGCTCATGAATTGCATCGCCCAGAGCTCATAGTTCGTCCCATCCATCTTGACTATTGGTGCGGGACCTTTAAACGCGCCTATGGAGGGCATATCGACTTTGTTTTCTGACATATCGCTGGAGATGAAGAACTAGGGCTTGTAGACGAAAGAACAAGTGTCTATGCAAACTTCATAAGATTTGAGTGCGTATGTAGACGTTATGTACCCAAATCCATGGATACGACGGAGGAGGCGGCTACGGCAGGGGCCTGGTGCAAAGGGGCTGGCGGGCTGTCGCCGGTTAGGGAGGAGCCGGCAGGGGTGGGGCGGCGGGGCAGGGACCCGACAAGACGGCGGGGGTCTGGTGGAGCGGCGGGGTGGGGAGGGGCTCCGATAAGGAGGGGTGGCGAGGAGGAGGGGCGCTGAGAAGGGGCAGCGCCTAGAAGAGAGGAGGGGGGGTGTGGAAAAAAAAGAGCTGAGGGTTTTGGTTCTGATACCATGTTGGAGGAAAAAAGTTGTTTATTCCAAGGAACCCTAGGTTCTCTTATATAGAGAAAACCCATGGGTAAATTACATAAAGATAGAACAACAGAAAAGGTACGTCGACCACATAATTCTCTCTACAGGAATGGAAGAAGCACCAACATATAAAGACTAAACCAGTCTGCAGGGACCTCCTTGCTCACAACTGCATCCAATCACCTTGCCCATGAGTATGTACTAAATACAAGAGAAGAGGGGTCAAATATGGCATGACATTGCTTAGTGATCTGACTAGCAGGCAATAAATTCGTAGAAAAATTGAATGCATGGAGCACATTCTATAGACGCGTAGACGATGTCAAATAGATCTCTCCCCAGTCTTGTAACAGGGAATGGTCCCATTTGCAATGACAACAAATTTGCTTGGAGTTATAGATTTGTATGATACATACTGAGCTTTGTCTTCGCTTAAATGATGGGATGCACTAGAATCCATGATCCACTCTGTCATGTATGTCCTGTGACAACGGGTAGGGGCATATGATATACCTGAGGTGCTAAATGAGGTACCTGTTGTGATAGTAATGTCGGAAGGGCATGTAGGCGTACTAATAGTGGCGGCAACAAGAGTTATGATCTCCCACAAACAAGAGACAATAACATCCAACTTCTGATCACTAGTACGCGTAGACGTGACAGTAGACCTCAACCTACTTGGCCACGTGAGCAGACACATTTTAGCCATGCTTAAGGTAGATTGTCCCCTCCAGATGACCAAGACGATGATAGTAAGTGCATGGTTCATGTCGACGTTCACCTTTGCCACGGGCACTATACCCTTTAAACTGAGATGTACCTCCTCTACCGCGAGATGCAGACATTGTTGAAGAGGTCTAAGTGGTGGTAGTAGATGGGACCATAATCCTGCTAAGACAACTGTAAGACTCCTCCATCGAAGGTATATATGCATCCACGAGGAGCTAGATGCATGCTGCATCATACTCGGGTCAAGATCTGCTAGAAAAACTCCGACCATCGTGACGTTCTTGTACTCCATCTACTGCTTTATAGATGTGGTCATGTGCATGAAGCATTCACCATGTCATACACGAACATATACGTCGTCTTGTTTCCACGAAGCATTCGCCGTAGCCTCGTCGTCTGGCTCTGGACATGTTAGAATGTGCTCCTTGTTAATGCACTGCATGATCATAAATTGCATGGACCATGAGTCATACTTCGTCCCATCCATGTTAATAATGGGTGCTGGGCCCTTGAAGGCACCGAAAGAAGATACGTCACCCATGTTTTCTGATATGATGATGAAGAAGTCGAGGAAGGACACGATTGGGACTATAGACCGATCTGAAGATGTCTACACAATCATATGGGGTACTGGTTGTGTGTGCATGATTATGCTATATCTTTTCTCATCAATCGTGTTGATGCTCGAAGGGGTGCAGATGGACATATAGGTCTGATTTCACTAAAAAATGATCCAAAATCATCGAACGTTAGGCAGTTTAACGATGATTTTATACCTATAAATGCTTGGTTGTCAACTAGGTCCCATGAGAGAAATTGTAGGAGATAGTAGGAGGTTCTTCAAGGGCCGCGAGGGATATGGCTGCACACATGGCGTTGATTGACTAGATCGGGGCCTCAATGATGGCATTAGTAGTCACATGAGTCCCTATTCCCGTGCTAAGATTGTACGACGACGCTAGGGATAGGCGACAACATGGAGATGGCAGTCGACGTCGGGGAGACAATACACAAAGGGTTGTTGCTTGAGGAAGAGAGGCCAGCGGTGCTGGGTGGGCACATGGGGCTCCGACTCTAGTCTAGGATCATCACTCTGAGACCATGTGGGAAATAAAATAATAACTTGATAATTCATGATGCCATAGAGCTCTCTTATATAGAGAGAGGCCCTAGAGGGAGAATTACAAAATCGAGACAAAATAAATTGAAAAATACATAAGAGGTCGGGAGATACATAGATAACTCTCGACAATCTCCATAATTTGCAATAATATATGTAATAATAGAAAATAAAATACTATTTTATAATATCTCTAATGAAATAAACATGCATAAGGTTTGCACCTATAACATGCCTTTAATTTTCTCTCCCAAAGAAGGAAATCACGTAGCCAGTTGAGAATTTTCGACCCATTCCTCTGTAATGCCATTGTGGCTAAGGTATTAGTTAACCGTCTTAAATAGGTTATAGAATCTATTGATTCGTTAGAGTAGCCATCATTCTGTGGGACCAATTACTTAATAGTGTGGTTATAACTACGGAGATCATAAATGACTAGAGGAGGTGGAACACTAATGGGCTGCTTCGATGTTGGACTTCTCCAAGGTATATGATTGTGTCGACGGGAAGTTCATTCGGGAATCTCTTCTTCGAATAGGATTTTCCGAAGCTTTGGATTATGTTGGTGAAGAGGTGTTGTATCCCGAGGCTGGGTGGGGAGGCTCCCAACCTGGTGAGTTTCCTAAGAGATTCTGAAGTGACGATCTCTTAATTTTATGCTTCAGAATGCAAGTGATACCAAGTGATAATGTTTTATTTATTAAATGGGTGTTCGTGAGTGGTATAGGGGGATCAATGTGATGTTGGGCATCTTTGGTGAGATCTCGGGAATTCGAGTTAATGTGTAGCAAATCTTCTTTCATTCCCTTTACCATGACATTGGATGAACTGACATCTTTTGTGAGACTATCTTGGAATCTCTAGGGTGATTCTACGCATTACTTATGCTTGCCTTTGGTATGGGGTAAGCTAAGGCTGACGGTTTGGCTGCTTTTTTTCAAGAATCTTCAGAACCTGGATGGTTAGAAGGCGTATTGTCTTTTAAAGGGGGTTGGCTAGTGCTTGCGAAGGTCGCATTTTCAGCTATCCCAATGTTCTTCATGTCGTCCCGGATAGGTATTCAAATGTGAGTGGAATCATTTATGTGGCATTTTTTCTGGTCTTCGTCAGGATAATCAATTCGGGGATTACCTTGATGGATTGGAGGTGGTGACTTATCTAGTGAAGGAGGGAGGTCTGGGGTTTTTTCGGCTTGGGGAGTTGGACAACGCATTTCTTTCGAAGTCGATTGTTTGAATCTTGGGTTAGTACGAAACTGCTTTCTAAGATGATCTGCACCTTATATATGGGGTCTCTTCTAGCCTATTTGCTCGGTTAGATGTGGTTGCCTATCCCCTCAAATTTTGGAGGGACATATGTTATATCTTGCCAGTGCTTGACCCGTTGCTATGAGAGAGGATATGTTATATCTTGCCAGTGCTTGACCCGTTGCTATGAGAGAGGAGGGAATTCTCTTTCTTGACGTATAATTGAAAGAAAGATGGATTTTTATGTGATCTTTTTCCTTGTTTGTTTGTCCTGACAACAGATTAAGATACGAGTGTTACAAAATCCTAGTCGGTTGGGGCACATACCCAAGTCATTAATGCAAGACTTTCGGAGCAAGGGGTGGAGGAGTTCATGCAGTTGACTGGATGCCTGGCTGCATTTGAGAGTTCTTCGGAGGGACAGACTAGTGGATCTAAAGCGATGGTTTCTTTTTAGTTAGAAAAACATATAATTCCCTGCATGCATGCATGGTGTTTGATTTTGGCATCTCGACATATGAATATATAGCAAGAAGATCTGTGAGGATCAAGGTGTTTTTATGTCTACTCAGAATGGGGCGGATCTTGACGTGGCTTGGAGAGCCAGTCTATTTCAAGGGGCAAGCAGGATCTGCCCTCTATGTGAAGAAACATCCAAGTTCACAAAATGCTTATTTTTTCCTGTGCAGAATCTTGGTGATTTTGGAAGCTGAACACCTTGTGGGTGTAATGTTTGATGGTGAAGCCTTCTTTTCGGAATCATTGGACGATGGTTGGAAGGGATTGGAGGCGGGAAGTATTGCAATGATGGTTTAATCTTTATGCAAGAGATATTTTATTTGGAGACCGTTGTGGAGCTTGCGAAAGCACTTTGTGTGGTCTTTGTAATCTTTGTGTACTCTATATATCATTTATGAATATACGATTTAGGGCGTTCACCCCATGTTTTCTCAAAAGAGGAAAAATGCACTTATAAAGTAACACCGTTATTTTTATTACCAGATATCAATTTATTGCTTATTGTGCTATTTCAGTTTTTTTGTCATGCTTTTATGATTTATTCATATCCTTTTCTTTAAACAGCGTTCACCAAATCTTTTTGCTTAGCCAACTGGCGGACTTGCTGTGTTCCACAAACTTTTAACATATTGAAGTTTGCATCAGGTTCTGAAGTTTAATCTCACAGAATCTGGGCTTTTTTGTGTACTTCCATGGCTTACAATGGCATTTTCTGCCAATCTTGGTGGGTGGATTGCAGACAGTCTTGTGAGCAGAGGATTATCTGTTACAACAGTCCGTAAGGTCATTTTTACCTTTTCTAGGTCCTTCATATCATAATTCTTTCACGGTTTTAATACCTTGAATTGAAGCACCATGTTTATTTCGATTCTTAGTTTTTTCTTTGATTAGTTTAGAGGTTTTGATCTTTTCATAATTTGAGTAGCTTATTATTTTATTTTGCGTTGCTTTTATATCCAAGACTATCCCCAACTTGTACTCCTAAACTCCAACTATGATAGTTGATACCTTCTTTATTAGTATTGTTTCTTATTGAGTAAAGAGGACATAATTGTAGTAACAATCACACAGAAAAGGTAAGATGTAACATGGTTCGCTATGATGGGGAGGCATCTTACTCTATGGGTCACTTGTGTGGGTCGTAGCTTGCCGACTCAGAGAGGTAAAAATGTAGAACGTACACATGTGCTTTACTACAGAATTTAAGCATCACCCCATCGAGCATGTCATTAGCGAACTTATTTGGTATGTTTTGTTCTTGTTAATCTCAACATAGATTATGATGGGCATATGAAGAACTGGTGTAATAACATCCATATGATTAATTGCAATAACTTAAGTCTTCCACAAAAGTACCTAGCATGTGGGGGTTGATTGCCACTGCATACAGGACATCATCCTGAAAGGTTCGTCTAAACAAATCTTGTTAGCTCAGAAAATCAATTGGTTCATATCTTCACCAAGGTATTGGAAAAATTTTTCAACCAGTATAGTTACTGTTGGAATCTAAGCATGCGGAAGTGAAATCGATAAACATAGCATGGAAATATGAAAAAGATGAACATTGACGCATGGATTTACGCGGAACCCTACTCCTTAAGGAGCGAGATGAAACCATGGGAGAATGCCTCAAAGGGCCATATGTGTCTTGGAATTTCTATAGAGTACATGAGGAGTGGAATTCCTTATATAACCCCACAAACAGACCAGAGTCCCACAGTTAGTAGACGTGGGACTAAACATGAGTGGGTGATGATTGGATCCTCCAGAGATCAAATTATTTCTTATTACATTCTCCAACACTCCCCCTCAAGCTGGAGCTGAGAAAGCTGCATCTTGCAACAACAAGAAAAAAGTATACAACACATCTTCGCACGATATGTCACAAGAAGAATATATGTCCGCTGTCGGTAGAAGACCTCGCTCGAGGACGAGTCTGTGACTTTCAGGTCACCGGAACATATCTCTGCCATACCTGTAGAGTCGCTGCCATACCAAGTCATCGGAACTTATCTCTCTCGTGCCTGGAGAAGAGTCGCAATAGAAGAAGTCCAACGCGGAGTAGTAGTCGGGTCGTAAAATAAGAGGTATATGCCCTAACGAAGAAGTCGATGCTCGGTGAAGACGGATGATCACAGTTGCAGTCTGGAGTGCTGATCTGTTAGTCATGGATGCGCAGAAGCCCTGAAGAATATGTCATTTCTGACTCCCCATTTCTCCCATACTTGAAAGAATGAAAAACGTGTGAACATCAAGTTGGGAGAAACAAACATGCAATTTTTTGTGCTTTTCCTTTTTTGCACAAATCAATCTTTTTTTTGCTTAACCCTTTCTTCTTTTTTTTTTTCCGGATATTCTCTTCTCCCTTTTCTTTTCCTTTTTTAAGTCGTTCAACATTTTTTTGGCTTTTCACATTTTTTTGTCGCATACGATTTTTTTTGTATGCACCTTTTTCTCAATTTTTTTACAAACCAGCATTCATTTTTTTAGTGCTTGGCCTATCTCTTTCTTTTTTTCTTTTTTTTGCAATATGCAACCATTTTTTAAAAATAAGAGGGTCCATCGAGCCCCCTTTCTTTCTAATGTGTTTCTAGGGTTCCTAAACTAGGAACCCATCTCAAGATGGGCTGCTCTCACACGTCGTCTGGGAGAAGGATCGAAGGGGTGGTGCTGATGTTGTCTGCTGCTTGCGAGCGCATGGGTAGGTGGGTGGGTGGGGGGGCGATGGAGAGGCGCGTGGAGTGGAGCTGGCGGAGCCGTATTGCACGGAGGGAGATCTTTGGAGGTGTGATGGAGGTGCCTCTCCTGGGGAGTTTGCGTCTGGAGTGCTGTTGAAATTCATGTTTAGTCGGTGGTGGCGATGCTGGAGCATCGTAGCGGTAGTGCTAGGGCAGAGATGCTCTTCAGCGGTGGAGGAGGGAGCCCTGCAAGCCTTGGCGATGGTGCTGATGCATTGTGGAGGGCTTGGTGGCGGTGCGGGGAACCGTGGCAGGCTTGGCTTGGCGGTGGTGCAGGCTTGAGGTGATGCGAGCCTCGTGCAGGCATCGTCGTTGCTTGGAGAGATGATGCCCTATAATTCTGATATGAGAAAGGAAAAAAGTTCTTCTAGAATATACCCCAGAATCAACCGCTTTGGTACCATGTTGAAATCTAAGAATGCAGAAGCGAAATCGATAAACAGAGCATGGAAATATGAAAAAGATGAACATTGACACATGGATTTACGTGGAACCCTACTCCCTAAGGAGCGGGATGAAACCACGAGAGAAGGCCTCAAAAGGCCATATGTGTCTATTGAATTTCTCTTGAGTACATGAGGAGTGGAGCTCCTTATATAACCCCACAGACAAACCAGAGTCCCACAGTTAGTAGATGTGGGACTAAACATGAGTGGGTGGTAATTGGATCCTGTAGAGATCCAATTACCACTCATTACATTCTCCAACAGTTACAAACCAAGCATAATTGATATTTGTACTTCAGTTTGAAGGGGAGAATTGAAAATAAGATGTTCGGTCTATTGTCAAGTCGGTCATCTGGGCTATCGAGTTCCATATGGAACCATGATAATTTTCTTGTTTTTTCTTCTTCTTTGTAAGGAAGGTATGATTTTATTTTCTCTCATTGACCTCTTCTTATATAAAGATAAATTGCTCTCTTTAATGAAATATCTTATTCACCTTCTTCCAGTTCCAACTCGTTGAATATTTTAATAGGTTAATCATATATTAGGTGTATATCCATTTAAGTTTTTTGGTTAAATAAACTGTGCGGAACCTATGTTTGTTTGACAATATAGTAAAAAGGTAAGTTGCCTGTGAGCAGCCAACTACTAGGTCGTCGTTCATGCGGTTTCCACGTAAATAGGGTATCTTTTTGCTTGCGTTGTTTTCTACATGAGAAAATCAAGAAATAATTTATCAAGAATAGCTATAGAAGATCTGAATTATACGGGAAATTGTTCTTCAATAATAAACTGTACAAGCAAAAAGGTATCTCAAGGCTTCTAACAAAAGAAAGTAGAAATGAGCTTTCAGAAACTCCAAACAATTTTCATAAATAAAATGTAGTTGCAGTAGTTTGTGATAGTGATGCAAATGACAAATTCTACGGAAAAGAAATAAAGGATGGGAGGAGGAAGAAGAAACACGCCCATTGCTTGGGATTTTGGGGGGAGAAAGCGTGAAGATGTATGGGATGGAGAAGGAGAAAGAGGGAAAAGGATATGATAAATATCCAAATTTTCAATTTAACTTCAACTGAGTGTAAACAATGGCCACCAGAAGGGGGGATGGAATTAAAAATAATAAGAAATAATTTTAAATTAAATCAAAATCACAATTGACTTCTAAAAAAATCTCTAACCAAATAAATAACTAGAGATCACACGCGGTTTCTTTATTTAAAAATTCAATCTATCAAATTGGATCAAATTAAAATGACTAGTCCTAATTTAAATTAATGATTAATTCCACAGAGAAAAAAATCCTAATTCAAATAAAACCCCAATTGGATAAAATAAGCGGGCGACAAACCCCTAATTTTCCTAATTCTTAATTTTATGCTGCATCAACTCTCTATCGCTTCAAAAAATTCATCTTCTGATGAATTACTCGATCTTTGATTGCAATGCATAACATATTAGTCCTCTGATTTATGCAATAATTTGTTAACTGTTTTCCATCTCTTCATGTTTCCTTTTATTTTTTTTGATAGGCTAAAAGGATAAAGTTTCTACATGATGTATTTCTGATTTATCATCACATTTCTCATTTATTATCCTTCTATCTTAGACCATCCAATAAAATCTAACCCTAATTAACCTTAACTAACACACTAACTGTTAGAAAATAAAGCATGTGGATGCTTGATTAGAGAAATAGAATAAAACATTGAAGAACACGAGATTTTAATGCAGAACCCTATTCCCTAAGGAGCGGGATGAAATTGCTTGAGAACGCCTCAAAGGGCTAGTTGTTTAATTGAACTTTCTCAACTGTTACAAGAGGGCGAGTGGCTTCTTATATAGCCCTCACTGAATCTCGACATCTCACAGACGGTCGATGTTTGACTAAACAACTGGATATGGTAAATGGATCCTGGAGTGATCCATCTACCCATCTACAACATAAGTGACGCATAATACATATACTCCAACACTTCCCCTCAAGTAGGAGTATGCAATGTTCAGCTTGGACAAACAGAAAGAAATCTCAAACTCATGCTACAGGACACTATGGACAATATCAACTCAACGTATACACATTGTCGATTGCTGTCGAGGATGTTCCTTCTCATGCTGCGCAGGTGAGGAGGAACAAAGGGATTGGAGTGTGAAACTGAATCTCCTTGCGAAGAGCATGTGCTATGTACTACGCCTATCAGAGTCACTGCAACTGAAATGAGTCTCCTCATCGGAGTACTCTAGCCCGCCACATCATGTGGACAGCTGCTCCATCTCTGAAAGGGCCGAACTGAAAAAGTCGTGGAGACATGCTCGTCGGAGTCCGGGTCACTGGAGAATGGAATCTGAAAAGTCTCATCATCGGAGAATTGGGTCTCTCCTATACTGTCTCATAGAATGGGATCTCTACTCTGGAGTCTCTATGAAACCATATGAAAACCCTAGCCCATATGGCATAGGGAATGTCTCTCCTATGGAGTCTCGGTGGAACACGTAAAAACTCTAAACCCACAAAAATAGAATGATGGGGACCACTGAACCGATGATTGCATACATGTGCGTGTCGAACTGAAGACTCGAAATCTGATCGCGGAGTCTGAACAACTGAATAACTATAGACTCAGAACTCTAGCTTGGCATCTGAACAGGAGAATCTGGAATATGGAGAATATGACAATCTGGCTTGTTGTAGAACTCTACACAATACTCCCCCTTCTCCCATACTTGTCAGAAAACAATGACATCGACAAAGTTGGGCGAAGACAAATGAAGATGGGAAGAAACAAAACATCAATAAGTCGTCGCAAATTTTTTCCGACTTTTCTCCTCTTTTTTAAATCATTTTCTCTCATACGGATTCCTTTTGTACGATCCCTTTTTTCCAGCTATTTCCTTTTTTCAGCCGGCTCTCTTTTTTTGCCGCATACGATTTTTTTGTATGCACCTCTTTTTTTTCTCATTTTTTGCTGAAACATGACCCAACTAGGGCTAAAACTTCAGCAGACCCTCCCTCTTTTTTCTAAACACACGACCAATTTTGGCCCAAACTACAGCTTACTTGGGCTGTTAATTAGGGTTCCCACTTAGGAATCCCTTCATCGACGCTTTCCCCCGATGGGATAGGGTTCCACAGCTGGAGTCCATGGATCTCGCGAGGAGGAGCGCTGCTGCCTCCTAGAGGAGATGGGGGTGCGACCGCATGGAGAAGATGCTGCTCTTGGAGCCTGTGATCGAAAAAAGGGGGGTCTTTCTCGTTCGAAGATGGCATCACGCCTGGGGGTGAGACCGCCACTTGGACTTTAGAGGAGATGGGAATGCGCAAAGCTTGCACCAACTACGGTTCCCACGATGGGAACCCTTCCTCTCCTGGAGGAGCTTGAGAGCCCGCGCCGCCTGTTGCCACCTGGGGGTTGATGCTCCACCTGGAGCATCACAATGGGGCTCCACTGCTGTTGAGTATCGCACGAAGGAGAGGGCTGATTGGGCCCCCTTTTTCTTGTTGAAGCTTAAGAACAAAGGAGGGCTGAAGCTGAAGGAACGGAGCCACCCGGACCCCCCTTTTTCGTGAGATAGGGTTCTCCTCCAGCGAACCCATCATTTGCTGGAACTGGAGGATGCACCGCCTGTGCCGCCACCGCCGCTGAAGATAGGACTCGGCGGCAATCTGGAGGTGCAGAACTAAGGTTTCATTGGAAATAATAGATTCTTGATGAAGATTCATATAACCAAACAGTCCAGACATTAGGGTTTCAAAAATCCATGTAGAAATTAATCTGCCGAACTTGAACAATTCCGAACATAATATTCTTCAAGATCAAAACACCAAAAATCGAATCTCGATCAAATAATGAAAATAGCTCCTTGAGAATCGAAACCGCTCCGATACAATGTTAGAAAATAAAGAATGCGGAAGCTTGATCAAAGAAATAGAATAAAACATTGAAAAACAAATGATTTTAATATGGAACCCTACATGATGAAACCACGAGAGAACACCTCAAACGGCTGGTTGTTTTATTGCACTTTCTCAAATGTTGCAAAAGAGTGAGAGGCTTCTTATATAGCCCTCACTGAGTCTCCACATCCCACAGACGGTCGATGTGGGACTAAACAACTGATGTGGTAAATGGATCCTGGAGTGATCTATTACCCACCTACAACATAAGTGATGTATAACACAAATACTCCAACACTAACCCTTTTTTATAACTAACTCTAATTACTGCATATACTTAACCATAATATTGTCTTCTATTTTTCTGTATTTCTTATTTATTTAAAATCCCTATTTATTAGAGTAATTATTGTATATATTTGTTTTGACATTAACTACAAATTAAAAGTCTAAAAAATCTCAAAAAAATTAGAAGTGTTTTTAATGACTTAAAAATGCTTGCAAAATTGTACTATGTATATATGATCTATTTTGATTTTTTATTCAACATGAAACTTGTAGATCTCATCAAGACGTACAACTTTCATGTTTTACACTTTTTGATTTGAGGCTTGTAAGTATTTCTTTCATATTTTTCTTTGTTTTTCATTTTTTTGTTTAATTCCTATTCGGCCATGTGATACCCCCTGGGCCACCCACGTGGCTCGATTCTTTTCTCACCACCTGCCTCCTATTCCCACCGTCAGATTGCCTCTAAGGGATCTCATCCCCGCCATCCATGCCCTCTTCGCTCGCAACCCTTCGATCTGATCTTCAGATTTAATCACACTCGCTCGAACACGCCCTCGATCCAACGACCCTCGATCATTGTCTACCTTCAGTAACCGCCCACACCCTCGCCGGCTCCCACCTTCTCCCATTTACTGTAACCGCTCCCCGGCTCTCCTGTTGGACATGTGAGCCCACGGCGAGCCATTATGCAATAAATGTTATTGCAAATATCATTCCCTGATCTGGAATAAAGAATAAATAATTTGCATAATAGGTCCCTCTGTACAATTAGGGTTATGTACCATGGCTGTCTTAATGATCAAACAACTGTTGATTCAATAATTGAATCATAAAGGCTGGTGCTTGGATGAATATCTAAAGAGTTAGATTGAGGACTCATCAAGCACCGTCAAATGATTGTTAAGATGTGATCTCCAGCCTGAGTAGGAGATTGCAATCCTTTCTCACATAGGCTGATATCTGACCGACCTCTTGATGCAGGTCCTCTGCATAGGAATAGAGATTCGGAGGTGTCAGATTAGTTAGGTCAAAGAGTTGACTTAACGAGATCGAGATAACCAAAGTCCTATGTTGAATGCTGTCACAGCATAGGCACGCATCCTCTGACCGGAGACAGATGTATTGCTATATGTCTGAGTATGTACATTTGACAGACCAATAGGTTGATGACCTAACCAAGGTCTATACACCGACGCGTTGGTGTGCATATAAGGGCATATGAGTAATACGATCTCTCAAAGGGATCATACAGGTTCGCTACTGAACCGGAAGACATGAGCTCACTCATGAGATATTGGGAGGAATCAAATTCCGTGCACGGTCGTCTCGCTTTGGAAGCTTGACTGAATTTGTAGGTTTGATATATACTTTTCGAAAGTATATGATCAAGACCTAGGTATGATATATGCTTTTGGAAAGTATATGATCGATACCAAATCTCAATGATCAAATGAGAAACTTAGTGATCAAACCCTGAAGAAGACAGTGTAAAATAGATCTTGATCTTCGGGTTGACCATGGGTCTTCCAGTATGCAGGATGTACAGGTATTGGGAATACCTGAGGGTGATGTGATCATAAACGATTGTATATCCATGACGCTTCCATTCCGAGGGAGTGATGAAACAGGTCTGGATTTTAGTGACTCCTTCCAGTAGAGAAGCAATCTGATCTTAGTCCAAGTGTTGGACATTGATCTGAATGAGATTTAGATTCAATGAGAAGATTGGATTTGCGGTCTTGATTTAATCAAGCATCTGTGGGAGGTTCGTACGATCTGGATTTGAGACGAGATCTCAACATCCAAGTCACTATACGTGGAACAATACAATCGCCCTGTCCTTATCTCCAAGTATCTGCGGAGAAAGCACATTATTCTTGAAAGGGTTCAAGAATAATTCTTTTGATGAAATATCCAAGCAAGGACTTGATGATTAAATGAGATTTAATTATCAAGCTTAAATATGAATATGATTCATATTGTAAAAATGATTATCTAAGATAATTAAATGGGATTTAATTATCAAGGATTAAGAGAATGTGGATAACACTATCCATGATATATGTGTGTTATAAATATGATTTATAATATACATATATAAGAGAGAGAATTTATGTAAATAGCATTTGTTAATTAATAATGTGGATTGGATTCACATTTATTAATTAATTGGAAATGCAATTTACCAATTAGTTTGGGTTGTGAATATGATTCACATAATATTCAATGGCATGATTGAAATATTCACAAATTAATTGGGAATTAATTTGGTGAATATTTTTTTTACTAAATTAATTAAGGAATAATAAGATAAATAAAAGAGAGCCAAATAACCACCATTAATAGGTGGCGTCACCCATGAATTGTTCATGGGTGACGCCCCCCATTTTTAGGGAGGTTGGTTGACTCCATTTTTATTTATCACATTATCTCTTAATTAATTAATGTTAAATTAAATTATGTTGATAATTTTGCAACATTTTTTAATTTAAATTAATGTTGTTGGTTTTAACCAACAACAATCATAGCCATTGATTTAGCATGGACCAAGCATAGCCTTTGGATCCATGTATCCCATGGATTGAGATCCATTGGATCCTAAACTAATATAAATAGAGGGCTAGGGTAGCCTTCCATGGTACATCATTAAGAGTTGTACAAGGTGACAACTCTCTCTCTCTCTCATTCTCGCCCTCTCTCTCTTTCTCTTCTCCATTAAGTGGCCGTCCACTTTGTGTTGAGAAAGGAGAGACTCTCGGCTTCTTCTTCGACGACTCGTGGATCTCCATCTTCTTTGGAGTTTCTTACTCTAAAGGAAGACGACGGATTTCGTTTGACGAAATCGGAGGGAGCCATCGCTTGGATCTTCATCGAGGATTGCGGGAAGGAACGCGACTCATCATCGCGCCCGCAAGTGCGTTCTTCGTGGATCGGACTTAAGATAGGAGGATCTCTACTTTGGGATCTCGCGATCACAACCACGCTTCAAGAGGTATTCCTAATACTTTGTGGTTTGATGAAACGATCCGAGAAATGTTCTCGTGATCATGTGGTTTCATCTTTAAAGTTAAAAATTTTAATTTCCGCTGCATCTAGCATCTAGTACGACTAGTTGCTCCGATTGCATATGATGCGATCAACACGCTTCCGTGATGCGCTTAAGGATTCACAATATCCTTCAAGTGGTATCAGAGCCAGGTTGAATAAGGTTTTGGATATGATCCATAGACCGTAGACGATTTGGTTCTTGAAAGGGTTGCGAAATTTATACTGCATTTCAATTTTCGCACCTCTGTCAAATTGAATTTTTCGGCACTGTTTAAAATGTTTAAACACGAAATTTTCAATTGGATTTTGTTCCCCATTAAACAAGGAAACCATAGGACTTGAGTTTACTAAATTTGGACTTCATTTGCTCAAGATATGGCTTTTTGAATATGACTATATTCACTGTTGCGGGAACTGCGGATTTGAACGTGATTAATGAGATAATTACGGTTTTAATACGCCTTGAAATGCGTGAATTATCACTTGGGTTCTTTAATAAATCAAATAGGCAATCTTTGGAAACTGAGTTTGCATTTTTTGGATTTAAATTGATCAAGATAAGTTAATTTTAGTGATTGGGGGTCACTGTTGGAAATTAACAATTTTGATCTTGAACCTTGTGATATGTCATTCAATTATCATGATGAAAATTAATTGTTAATTTTCTGGAATAATTAGTGATAAATATTTGTGAAATATTTAAAGAGATAATTATTTCATTGAATGACACTTGCCTAAACTACAATGATGAGATATTAGATCTTAATCATTGGTTCATCAACAAACATTGCTTTCATGAAAACCATAGTTTATCCTACAATTGTTGTAGGACAACATTTACATGAAAAACCCTTTTGCTTGAATAGGATTGGGGATTTGTCTAGCAAATCTCCTTATAATAAAAAATGTTTTGATTTATATTATATGGTATAATTTCGGTTGAAAAACCGATGAACATCTCAAAGTACATGATGGTCTATCTGGTATTATCCTTTCCCGAAGCGGATGTGGTGCCTAGTCGGAGAGCATTGGGGTCACGGGTTGCAACGTATGTGGTCCGTCCCACTTTTGTCGGTACTGGCCATGACAGCGGGTAGGGACTGTATAATACCGGAGACAGACAATGTGTATTTTTCTAATTATTAAAATTCGAATAATACGTATTTTGAGATAATACCTACTATTCAAGTAAAAGACATGTTTGTTGATTGATGATTGGATTGATGATTAATTTAATGTGATTAAATTAATTATATCCAATAAACACTCTATTATGAATAGATGTGTATTTCCCTTGGAAGAATTAATTATGTGAATATGATTCACGATAATTAATTACAATTTGAATATGAGGTGGAGGATCACATAAGTGACATCCATGGTCTCCCGTCAAGGCGAAGGGTTCCGTCGCCAGGGATTGTATGTAGGAGACGCCTGTCCGAAGTGACAGATCCTATATGCAAGCGCATCTGGATCGGGCTCTTTGCTTCTCAAAAGAGTAAGGCCGTATGCGTAGTAACCCCAATATCGAGTCCTCATATTATTGGGGCGATATTGGATTGCGCATAGCGAGTTCTAATCCTGTTGACGGTTGGTTCAATTAGCAACGGGTCAACATCATCTTAGGGGTGGTGGGCCCGGGTGTTAAAGATCGAATTGGGAATGCAAGTTGGACTTGCAAGGCGGAATGAGTTCCCGCTTCTTTTTATTGGAGTCGTAAGTTCTCATATTATTGGGATGCGACAAAGATAGGAAAGGAGATCCCAGATCTTGCTAGAGATATAATGGTAAGAATATCTCTTACATTGAAAGTAATTAAGGGAATGAACTTTCAGTGTTGACAAGGCAAGACAACTTTGATATAAAAATTCCTAAATCAAAGTAAAACATGTATATATAATATATATACACCCTTATGCAAATTTCTTATTTCAGATAATCCTTCATTAAACCCACTCAATGTTATACTCAATAATAACCAGTAAAATATCTTGGATTGGACTCATGATCCAGATATTGTACTTGCAATTGGACACATAATGTATGTGGTTGCAATGTGCAAGTTTCCTCAACCTAATGAGGAATGACAATTAAATAAGACAATAAGACATCACCTTAGGGTTTGTATGTCTCTGTAGTCTTGATCTTTCATCGAGTGTACTTTAGAAGTGACATGTCGATGGTGATCATAATTGTCAAATAATCCTTATAAAATAAAAGAAGATATTTTGGCATACGTATGTGCTCTAGACATTTAATCATGAATGACATGGTTCTCTGCATTATGCAGAATGGTGGCTCGAAAGAGATGATGTATTCAAAATGTTTGAATACCTACCTGAACCTAAGTCTCTAAGAGTTAAGATGTATGAAGATATGATGAGTGTCATCATTCTATTATCTATACTCTAGTCATTCATGAAGCTTCATGATATTCATATTGTATGAATTTAATGAAGCATGTATAAATGTTGAAATTCTCTTACATTAAATTCTTTTGAATTTAACATAAGAGATCCTTAGTCTTAAGCAATGGTTGTTTCTAGATTAAGAGAGTGCAGTGGAAGCATGGGTCGGACCCGAGTAAGAAGGAAAGTCAAAGAGTTGACCTACTTCTGTGACTTCCATATGACATCCAAAGAGTTGGGTGAATGCCAATACTGCAATATGTTGATGTGTTGATAGTATGACTATCAAGTCTGTCTAAAATCCTTAGTGAAGGACTCAGATAGAGCATCAGAATAATCTACATGTAATCATTGACTATGACTTTCTTATTTCATAAGTTAAAGTCTGACAATTGTATCCCAATCTTCTAATGACATTTGCAATTGGTTGCATATATATATATTAGAAGATTAGAAATTTGATCTTAAGGTTTAGTAGTCATCTACATGGATATTACTGTAATTGTTGCAGCAATCTCTATTGGATAGATAGACTTCATATTCTCAGTGGGAGAGCCCTTAGTCTTAGAGAATGTCTCTATGACCTAGATATTAGAATACCATCATTGTTTGTTTCTAAATGTTGGAAATAAACTTGAATTCTGAGATAGAACTATCATAAAGAGTTATGATGGAAATATTTCAGATAGTAATCTAACATCTAGTGGACTCTATAAAATTAGAAAATTAATGAATGGTTCATTAATATTTCTAATACTGAAAATCAAACCTTATAAGATCAATAGGAGGATGAAGATCATTTGACAATGATCTGGCATCAAGTCTTGGACATATGTCTGTTGATTTGATCAATAGACTAGTAAGATATGAAACTTTAGAATGTCTAAAATTTCAAATCTTACATACTTGTGAATATTCAAAGTAAAATGTCCAATACACCCTTCTTTGGGAATGGTGTTAGATGTCGAGGTATTCAAGATCTCATACATATTGATGTATGTAGATCATCTATATCATAGTAAACATTATGGATATGTAATATCTATTGATGATTACGTATGATATGAGATTTCTTCTCTTCACCTGAGAAACCTTTGAAATGTTCAAAGATTTCACAATTTTGGTTTAGAACCAAAATTTGAAGAAAGATGAAATGAATTTGATCTAACTTAGGTAGCTTGTACCTATTAGATAAAATTCAAAGAATACCTTATGGAGATATGAATATCATTTCTATCTCACTCCTGATAAACCTGAACTCAATAGAGTTATAGGGAGATACAATTGGATCATGTGTGACATGATTTGATCAATGATGAATTTTAGCATAATTATCCTCTTAGTTTCCTGGTATATATGTGTAGTAGAGACTACAATATATATCCTTAATAAGGTTCCATGGATGTAAGCTGGAATCTAGCACTTGAGAGTGCTACTTCATTAGGAAAATAAAGTATGGTATTGGATACCTACTTTATGACCTTGAGATTCTTAAAAGATCTCATCTCTGAGAATGTGATTCTTGGAGGATTGAGACTCTTGAGAATCAAGATGAAAATGAAGTAAAGGAACTCATTTAATCTTGAGAAGATAATGAGGCTCCTGAAATCGGAAACTAAAAGGACAATTAAAGATGAAACATTAATACCTCTTCAAATGAGTTTGAGGATGTATCAGCCAAGTCTGACAATGATCGCACTTCATGTGATGAATCTCCTAAGGATCATGACATGGAATGACGGATATTAGCAATAAAGTCTAAAGTAGACTTCATATACAAGTGTTGTATATGGACCCTCGAGGATCCACCTATAAGGGTTAGACCCATTAAGGTGTAAATGGATCTTCAAGAGAAGAGGAACCTGATGAGAAGGTAGAGACCTTCAAAGCTCGGTTCGTAGCCACAAGCTACACACCGGAAGAGAAGACATTGCTTGCAATGAGACTTGCTCTTCGGTAACCACGCTTAAACTCATCAGAATATTGCTAACCTTAGCTACACAACTTGACTATTGCATCTTCAGGATGTAATTCAAGATTGCATTCCTCTAAGAATACTTCTCGGAGGATATTCACATGAAGTAACCCCAGGGCTTCATGGTTGAGGAAAGCAATGTGTGAAAGCTAATGAAATCCATCTATGGACTCAAATAAGCTTCTTGTAGTTGGAACACCAGATTTGATGAAATCATAAGTGTTATGATTTTAGATATAATCTTGATGTACCATGTGAAGCTTAGTGGGAGTTCCATTGTGTTCATCGTGCTAAATGTAGATAATATCCTAATCATTTGGAATGATATAAGGATGATAATAAGTGTTTTATAGACTGGCTATTCCATACCTTGAGATATGATCTCAAGAATACCTCTTAGATCTTAGTTCTGAAGTTGTTCAGAAGCAAAGAAAAGAAGGTATTGGGACTGTCACATTAGTAGTACACCTTGGATATGTTCAATTTTTGGAAATTCCAAGAAAGGCTTTCTTGCCTTAAGATTTGGTACTGACCTATCTAAAGAGATAGCACCTCAAAGAGTTGAGGAAGTGAATGCTAGAACTGCTTGCACCTGTGCATCAGTTACGAGAAGCTAAATGTATACTAAATGTGTATAAAAGCCAGATATCTGCCATGCAGTGGGAGTAGTAAACTGTTACTAATCCTATTATGGAGATAAAACACTTGATTGCAGAAATAACAATATCTTCAAAGATGACAAGGCTTTAGAGATGGTGATCTCTATGTCTTATTTTCAAGAAGTTAAGACTTTATAGATAGAGATCTAAAATGTCTTAACTGTGGATACCTTGAGAGATAGTGATCTCCCGGAATAAGGGTATTCTGATAAGGATCATGGAAATACTGGTTATAATAGTTATTGAGCAATAGTGTCAAGGACACTATAATTGCTTTGTCAAGATTGAGTATAGGTTGCATTAGATGCAACATTCGCATTGGATGCGAGCACTGTTACCTAGGGATATGCAAGTGCCGTAAAAGGACTTGGCATAGTCTTTTGGGAACAGAGTGACTGATCAGCTTACCTAGCTATTTTTCTAAATAACATATGATTGTCACATGAGTGTGGATTAAATGATTAGCCCGTTAATGGCTCTTTGGGCTAGTGGGAGATTGTTGGACATGTGAGCCCACGGCGAGCCATTATGCAATAAATGTTATTGCAAATATCATTCCCTGATCTGGAATAAAGAATAAATAATTTGCATAATAGGTCCCTCTGTACAATTAGGGTTATGTACCATGGCTGTCTTAATGATCAAACAACTGTTGATTCAATAATTGAATCATAAAGGCTGGTGCTTGGATGAATATCTAAAGAGTTAGATTGAGGACTCATCAAGCACCGTCAAATGATTGTTAAGATGTGATCTCCAGCCTGAGTAGGAGATTGCAATCCTTTCTCACATAGGCTGATATCTGACCGACCTCTTGATGCAGGTCCTCTGCATAGGAATAGAGATTCGGAGGTGTCAGATTAGTTAGGTCAAAGAGTTGACTTAACGAGATCGAGATAACCAAAGTCCTATGTTGAATGCTGTCACAACATAGGCACGCATCCTCTGACCGGAGACAGATGTATTGCTATATGTCTGAGTATGTACATTTGACAGACCAATAGGTTGATGACCTAACCAAGGTCTATACACCGGCGCGTTGGTGTGCATATAAGGGCATATGAGTAATACGATCTCTCAAAGGGATCATACAGGTTCACTACTGAACCGGAAGACATGAGCTCACTCATGAGATATTGGGAGGAATCAAATTCCGTGCACGGTCGTCTCGCTTTGGAAGCTTGACTGAATTTGTAGGTTTGATATATACTTTTGGAAAGTATATGATCAAGACCTAGGTATGATATATGCTTTTGGAAAGTATATGATCGATACCAAATCCCAATGATCAAATGAGAAACTTAGTGATCAAACCCTGAAGAAGACAGTGTAAAATAGATCTTGATCTTCGGGTTGACCATGGGTCTTCCAGTATGCAGGATGTACAGGTATTGGGAATACCTGAGGGTGATGTGATCATAAACGATTGTATATCCATGACGCTTCCATTCCGAGGGAGTGATGAAACAGGTCTGTATTTTAGTGACTCCTTCCAGTAGAGAAGCAATCTGATCTTAGTCCAAGTGTTGGACATTGATCTGAATGAGATTTAGATTCAATGAGAAGATTGGATTTGCGGTCTTGATTTAATCAAGCATCTGTGGGAGGTTCGTACGATCTGGATTTGAGACGAGATCTCAACATCCAAGTCACTATACGTGGAACAATACAATCGCCCTGTCCTTATCTCCAAGTATCTGCGGAGAAAGCACATTATTCTTGAAAGGGTTCAAGAATAATTCTTTTGATGAAATATCCAAGCAAGGACTTGATGATTAAATGAGATTTAATTATCAAGCTAAAATATGAATATGATTCATATTGTAAAAATGATTATCTAAGATAATTAAATGGGATTTAATTATCAAGGATTAAGAGAATGTGGATAACACTATCCATGATATATGTGTGTTATAAATATGATTTATAATATACATATATAAGAGAGAGAATTTATGTAAATAGCATTTGTTAATTAATAATGTGGATTGGATTCACATTTATTAATTAATTGGAAATGCAATTTACCAATTAGTTTGGGTTGTGAATATGATTCACATAATATTCAATGGCATGATTGAAATATTCACAAATTAATTGGGAATTAATTTGGTGAATATTTTTTTTTACTAAATTAATTAAGGAATAATAAGATAAATAAAAGAGAGCCAAATAACCACCATTAATAGGTGGCGTCACCCATGAATTGTTCATGGGTGATGCCCCCCATTTTTAGGGAGGTTGGTTGACTCCATTTTTATTTATCACATTATCTCTTAATTAATTAATGTTAAATTAAATTATGTTGATAATGTTGCAACATTTTTTAATTTAAATTAATGTTGTTGGTTTTAACCAACAACAATCATAGCCATTGCTTTAGCATGGACCAAGCATAGCCTTTGGATCCATGTGTCCCATGGATTGAGATCCATTGGATCCTAAACTAATATAAATAGAGGGCTAGGGTAGCCTTCCATGGTACATCATTAAGAGTTGTACAAGGTGACAACTCTCTCTCTCTCTCTCATTCTCGCCCTCTCTCTCTTTCTCTTCTCCATTAAGTGGCCGTCCACTTTGTGTTGAGAAAGGAGAGACTCTCGGCTTCTTCTTCGACGACTCGTGGATCTCCATCTTCTTTGGAGTCTCTTACTCTAAAGGAAGACGACGGATTTCGTTTGACGAAATCGGAGGGAGCCATCGCTTGGATCTTCATCGAGGATTGCGGGAAGGAACGCGACTCATCATCGCGCCCGCAAGTGCGTTCTTCGTGGATCGGACTTAAGATTGGAGGATCTCTACTTTGGGATCTCGCGATCACAACCACGCTTCAAGAGGTATTCCTAATACTTTGTGGTTTGATGAAACGATCCGAGAAATGTTCTCGTGATCATGTGGTTTCATCTTTAAAGTTAAAAATTTTAATTTCCGCTGCATCTAGCATCTAGTACGACTAGTTGCTCCGATTGCATATGATGCGATCAACACGCTTCCGTGATGCGCTTAAGGATTCACAATATCCTTCATCTCCTCCACGTTACTTCACTTCCCCGACATGGATCACTCATCCCCCTCTCACATGCTGTCGTTATTGGCCCACGACCTTATTTCCAGGGCTTTGGACGATGGGTACAACTTCACTCCCCATCTTCTGTAACTGCCGTCCCCTTCCACAAAACACCTCCTCCGGTCGCATTCTCCCCTGTCCACCAATTCACGAAGCTCTGGCCTAGCGTTCTTCCCCTCCTCGTGATAGGGGGAGGTGGAATCAAACCACAATCATGGTTGGGCCTCTGGTGCTGACCCATGGTCAGAGAAGACCATATCACAACTGCGTTGGTCCTTCAAGCTACGTGCCTTGGTTGGGCACGTTCAACAATGTTCAGAGCTTCATTTGAAGCTCAACCCAAGCCACCTTGCTCCGTCGGCGACCTTCTTCATTTCCCTAGGTAAGCCAGTGATTTCTGCGGCTGCTCGGGGAGAGAGCGATTGGCGGTGGAGAACGATTGTGCAAGCATGTGTGGTTAGGGCTAGAAAGCATGGTGGTCCGCTCTACTATTGGTGCAATGTGAGGGGTGTGACGATTCAGACGTGGAATGATTCTCTAACGGAAGGGTGTTGGGTTGTCCTATAGCTCCTTGATTCTCCAATGCTTGATGTCGAGATATTTATAGCTCTTTATATTTATTTCTTATTTCTCTTTCGTTCACATACCTCTCGTGTAATTTGGCCCGAGCTATTCTCCTGTATAAGAGAACCCTAGGGTCTCAATAATGATATCACAATTTCATTCTTCCTCCAACATGGCATGATGGTATCCGAGCAATGGCCCTAGACTGGGGTTTCCATATCCCACCAACCCTAATCCTACCCTCTGCCCCCCTCCGCCGCTGCCGATGACAACCAGGCATCCCCAACGGCCCCGATCACCCTTGCCGCCCCAGCCAGGCATCCCAGGCCGTCCTAGCCACCCCCTGCCACCCTGACCAACCATCCCCAGCCACCTCGGCTGATCGTCCCCGACCGCTCCTGCAACCCCTACCGGCTTCTTCGACCGTCTCGATCGACTGCCCTAGCCGCCAACAACCCAGTCTTGCGGCTTTGCAGCTAGAAGGCTGTAGTTTGCCCGCCTTTTGCAGGCATATACGATCTGATTTTGATTGGAATAAGTGACTTCAGACACATAAATCACGTTTTCTGACCCTATACTACAACAAAGATTGAAGATGATGGTTGTATGAGTCGACACGTACAACCATTCCTTCGTATGATTGTGTAGACTTGCTCGAAGTGGTCTACTCCCCTGTTTAGGTCCAGTTTTTCGGTAATCTTCTCATCATGTCAGAGAACAAGGGTGACGTTTTTCGTCGTCCAGTGCCTTCAAGGGCCCGACTCTTATCGTGAAGATGAATGGGACCAACTATGATTTGTGGTCCATGCAGTTTCGCACCCTTATGCAATGCCATAGCAAGGAGCACATTTTGACTAATTCAGAAATGATGGACAAAACTGGGGCTAATGCTTCTTGGAAGCAAGATGATGCCTATGCACAGATTTAGCTCTCCGGAACGCTCACCACGGAGATTGCCAATGACATCGTCAATCAATCCACAACCAAGGCTATGTAGGATATCCTAGTTTTTTTTGAAGCCAGAAAAGGGGGAGACACTCATAGGTGTTCGCCCCATAAGTATATTAAGAACGATGTATGGGAAAGCAAAGAATAAGAGCAAGATACTTCAGTTGCAACATGACATTTTCTCGACCAAGCGGAATGATCGGCCTCTTCATGCCCACTTCTCGCATCTCTGAGTCATGTTTGAGCCTCTTCATAGTTTTATGCTTATTACTACCAGCACTGAGCAACGACATGCATACAGGAATGCCACCATGACATGAGTCCTCTGTCATCCCTTGACTCAGAGTAGGATGCAACACATACTCAACTACTTACAGGAGAGACGATATCTTCGATGGAGGAGGTCTACAAGAGGTTGAGCAGGATCACTACTTCGTCTACTACAATGGCCCAAACTCCCTCTGCGATGGCTGCTTCTCATGGCAGAGGGGGTACTTCACAATTTCGTGAACGCAGACCCCGTGGTCGAGTAGGAGACGTCAGTGTGGTCCATGCCCACATTGCCACTATCCAGGACATTTAGAGGTTACATGCTATCTGAAGCATGGGTATCCTGTGTCTGCCTGTATAGTTGAGCAGACAGAGACTACTCCAGCTCCATCTCATGATGCAAGGCTTAATGGTATTGTCTCTAAATTGAAAGATGATGACTACACCACCCGTCCCCGCACCATGATCTTCAGATGTTGCAGCTCCTGTCAGACCCTTTACGAGTTTGTCAGGTATTGTTTACGCACTTACTAGTTGTAGCGGTTCAGATTAACTGATTGGATTATGGACTCCGGAGCTTATCATCATATGTGTGGAGATCAGGCTCAGTTTACCTCTTACAGTTCTATCCCTCCTGGTAGATCAGTGGTGATTGCTAATGGGGCTCATCTACCCATCGTTGGTCGGGAGAGATTGTTGTTGCCCCGTCGATGTGCCTGCAGAATGTTTTACATGCTCCCGCATTTCAGATGAATCTTTTGTCTATTAATCAGATTATACAAGATTTACATTGTTGTGCCATTTTTGATCCCTCTTCTCTTGTGTTTCAGGACATACTCACAGGCAGGGTGAGTGGATATGGCCGTGAACAGTGAGGGCTTTACAGACTGGTCCAACTCCCATGTGCTGATGCTGCTGCTATTCCGTTTGGATCTGTTTCTCCTTTCATGTGACATCTTCGCTTTGGATGCCTTCCTCTGCAGAAGTGGTGTCATGTTCTCACTCAAATATATACTCGTACTACCTTGGAGTGTGAGACATGTGAGCTTAGGAAGCACCATCGTTCTTTTTTCCGAGTCATCAGAGTCGTCACAATAGTCAGTTTTTAGAGTTGGTTCATTTTGATATCTGGGATCCTAGCCGTGTTCCCGATCATCGGGGACATCGGTTTTATATGGTTGCTATGGATGATTTCTCTAGATTATCTTGGATCTTCTTGTTAAGGAATAAGTCTGAAGCTAGTTCTGTTATTAAATCATTTCTTATTGAGATAAATAACATTTTTTTGCTAATGTGAAGTTTATTCGCATTGACAATGTCTTGGAGTTTTCTACTTTACAGTTGTATGACTTCCTCTGATCTCTTGGTATTGTTCATCAGACTTCTTGTGCTTACACTTCGCAGCATAATGGTATTGCTGAACGCAAACACCGTCATCTTTTGGATGCCACGATGACTCTTTTGATTCAGAGTTGAGCTCCTCATTCGTTCTGAGGTGATGTAGTTCTCACTACATGTTACTTGGTGAACCACATGCCCTCTACTATCCTTGGAGAAAAGGTTCCTTTATTGATTGCGTTTCTTGAGAAGGATCTATTCTCCCTTACTCCCAAGATCTTTGGGTCTGTGGCATTTCTCCACAATTTTATTCCTGGTCGTGATAAGCTCTCTCCTAAAGCTGTCAAATGTGTGTTTGTTGGTTATTCTTGTATCCAAAAAAGGTATAGATGTTTTGATCATGTAGGGAGAAAATATTATGTGAGTGCTGATGTCACATTTTTTGAGTCTATTATGTATTTTTCTCCTACAGGTGACATGTTGTCTAATGATGACCAGGATGTCTTTGTTCCACCATCTCCGTTATTTCCACCAACATCTCCCCATGTTGAGTTTCAGTCACCTCCACCTCCACCTCCTCCACCACCTCCACCTCCGTCTACCCTAACTCAGTTCCTACCACAGTTTTACATTCGCAGGTCCTCTACTCGCCCCTCTACTCATGCACCTTCCCCGTCACCCAGCACGCCTCAGGTATGTAATGAACACATTGTTTCTATTGATGGAACTGGTGATATGCTTGTTCCACATGATACTATACATGATGAGCTGATATCGGAGAATATAGAGGTTGATGATCTCGACGTACCTATTGCCTTGAGGAAGCCATGTCGTAACTGTGCCACTTATCCTCTAGCTGTGCATGTTTCCTTGGAACATCTTTCAGAGGAGTATAAGAGGTTTGTTAAGGGTCTCTCAGCTGTTACTAACCCACGACATATCAGGAGGTCATATAGTTTGGCAGTTGGCGACCTGCCATGGAGGAGGAGATGACGGCTTTGCAGTCTCGTAGTACCTGGAGTGTTGTTTCTGCTCCTCCAGGTGCGTATGTTTTGGATGAAAATGGATCTTTACAGTGAAGCAACAGGTAGATGGCGGTGTGGATCGCTACAAGGCAACACTTGTAGCATATGGGTTCACCCAAACTTATGGGGTGGACTACCATGATACCTTCTCTCTAGTGGTCATACATTCGACACTGCACATTCTTCTATCAGTTGTTGTTTCACGGGACTAGCCTCTTTACCAACTGAATATGAAGAATGCGTTTTAATATGGAGATCTATAGGAGGAGGTATATATGCTGCAACCACCGGAGCTTACTGATAAGGGGGAGTCTCAGAAGATGTGTAAGTGCCACAGGCGATTTACGGCCTGAAGCAGAATCTGAGAGCTTGGTACCAGAAGCTATCAGAGTTGATAGAGTACTAGGGGCTTGCACGGTCCATGCAGATCACTTGTTTTTTGTTCAGAGGACACAGAGGTATTGTTGCTATTCTTGTCTATGTTGATGATATTGTTGTCACGGGTGATGATGCATAGGGCATTCAGGCTGCCAAGGAGTTCCTATGTCAGCAGTTTGTGACCAAGGACCTTGGCAATCTTCGATACTTCCTTGGATTAGAGTTTGCCAAAAACCAGCGCGGTCTTGTGATGACCCAAAGGAAGTTTGTGACTGATCTTCTACTAGAGGCAGGTATGACATGGTGCAAGACTGCTATTACCCGTATGGATCCAAGTATAAGATTATATGATGATGAGGAGGTAGATAAGAGGAGATACAAAGAGCTTGCTGGGAAGCTCCTATATGTTACCATCACCATGCCAGACATATCCTTTGCTGTGAGCAAGGTGAGCCAGTTCATGTAGCAACCCATAAAGGTTCATATGGATGTGGTCTATATGATTTTGAGATATTTGAAATTCACCTCATACTGGCCTTATATTCATCAGAGGTACGTCTCCTGAGGTGACAACTTGTGCAGATGTAGACTATGCAGGATGCCCTAGAGAAAGGAAGTCTACTTCTGGCTTTGCCATTGTTGGGAGCTCTCTCATGTCGTGGAAAAGAAAGAAGCAAACAATGATTGCCATATCCAGTGTAGAATCTGAGTATATGGCCATGACATAGGGGAACATAGAGATGATGTGGGTTAGATCAGTCTTGACCAGCCTTGCTGTTGAGATTCCTCTTCCCGTGCAGCTTTTATGTGGCAATCAAGCAGCTCTATTTATTGCCAATAATCATGCTGTTCATGAATGAACCAAGCATATAGAGGTCGACTGCCACTATACTAGAGACATGATCCTGAAGGGTCTTATATCCACATCCCATGTTTCTACCGGAGATCAGACAACTGATATTTTCACCAAGGCCCTTACTAGAGGCCATTTTCAGAGATGCTGTTCCAACCTGAGCTTGATAGACATATATGATCCAACTTGACGAGGAGTGTTGAGATATTTATAACTCTTTATATTTATTTCTTTTTTCTCTTTGTTTCATGTGGTTCTCATGTAATTTACTCAGGGTTATTCTCCTATATAAGAGAACCCTAGGGTCTCAATAATGATATCACAATTTCATTCTTACTCCAACACTTGGAGATAAAGCTTTTAAAGGTTGATGATATCTCCTTGTACATTTTCAGTGCTCCGAGTTCTGCTGTTGGACACCTGCACTTGGATTTCAAGTTTGAGCTATAAGGAGTTTGATGGTAGTGGATATCTTGATGAGCGAAAGGCTGTGGATTGTTGATGTCAACTCCTATGCTTCTCTTCGTGCCCGGTGGATGTGGATGACAGAGCTGTTCGCAAGGAAAGTAAAGAGAAGCCAAGGGAATTTGGTTCCTTCTTCTGTAAATCATGTTGGCGTTGTGGCCTATAAGGATAGCCAAGTAGATTCGAGCACTAACTCGATCGACCTGGAGAGGATGACTGGAGCTTGCTCCCTTGCAAGTGTGCTCACTCCATTGCTGCAACCTACAAGTATGAGAGAGCAAGGTTGTTTGCTTCGAGCAAAGGCTCGATTGTTGGATCACTCTATCGGGGAGGATAAGAGAAGTGGAGATACCGACGAGATGAAGAAAGTAGAGGATTTGGACTTCCGCAAGATCTAAAGCGGGCTGAGGGTAAGGAGATATGACGGAGAGAAGAATGGATGTTTGGATGGAGTGCTTTTGGGCTTTGGTTCTCATATGGTTTGTGGATTTCGATCAGAAAAGGATGAATAGGGTAAGAAGATGATTTAGGGGAAAAGAATATGCAGCAATATAGAAAGTGTAGAGATATGTTGATGTTTATGTATTGTTTTCTCTATTTATTTTATTTCTGTCTATCTTATGTAATTTACCCATAGATCTTTCCTCTATATAAGAGAGCCCTAGGCTTTATGGAATAAGCAATTTCTCATTCTTTTCCCAATATGGTATCAGAGCGGCGGTATTAGACCTGAGCTCTCCTGCCCAAAAAACCCTAACCCTAAACCCCACCCACAAGCCTCCTCTTACGCGCTGCCATCGGCCTTTCCCTCTTGGGAATCACCATTGGCTTTCGTCTTTCTCACTTGGGTATCGCCGCCGTCGTTGACCCCCCGCCTCTCTTTTTTTCTCTCTCATGCGCGGCACCACCGAGGGCCCACCACCACTGACGGATCCTTTACGGTTTCCCGCAGCCTCCGTCTCTGCCGACGTCACGGTTCGTTTCTTATTGATGGATTTGGTCGCATCCTAAGTCTATATATGCAATTAAATCCCCGTGTGTTTGTATAGACGTATTTCTTTTTTGTCTAAAAACCCTAGTTTTCTTCATTCGACAATATGTCAGAGAAAACAATCGATATCCCCTCCACAGTCGCTTTCAGAGGTTCAATACAAATGTTCAAGATGGATAGGATGAATTACGAGCTATGTGTCATGTAGTTCATGAGCCTCATGAAGTATACAATTAAGAAACATATTCTTACTTACCGAGGAAGAGCCGGTTGAGAAAATTGTGGTCAATGCCTCGTGGGAGGTAGATGATGCGTATGCCAAGGTTTGGCTATCTGGTGCATTGACGATAAAGATTCCAATGATATGTTACATCTGCCCACCGCCAAAGCGACGTGGGTATTCTTGCAACCACTTATTCCCAAGAGAGGAATGGGACAAAGATCCTACAGCTACAACACGACATATTTACCATCAAGCAGACGCGTACACGTGCCTCATATCCTTTTGTATCTAGGGTTTCCTTTGATTGTTTAACAGGGGAGTTCAAGAGATTTGTCGTTGCTCTATCTGCTGTCGAAATCCCACGGAATCACCAGAAGAACTTGCGAAACAATCGGTGGCATCTGGCCATGGAAGAGATGACTGCTCTTTAGTCGTGTGGTACTTGGAGCTTAGTCTCCGCTTTGAATGGTGCGTTTATTGTCAGCTGTAAATGAATGTTTACCATTAAACACCATGCAGATGGGAGTCTTGATCGTTGCAAGGCCAGATTGGTTGCACGTGTCTTTACTCAGGCTTATGGAGTGGATTATCTAGAGACATTCTCTCATGTTGCTTGCCACACCACTCTACATGTTCTCCTTTCCATTGTAGTGGTACGCGATTAGACTTTGTTTAAGCTTGATGTTAAGAATGCCTTTCTGTATGGTGATCTCCAGGAAGAAGTCTACATGTAGCAGCCTTTGGGGTTTGCTGCTGAGGGGGAGTGTCAACAAGTTTGTAGACTTCATTAGGTAATATATGGGCTTAAGAAAAGTCCAAGGGCATGGTTTCAGAAACTCTCGGATCTGTTTAAGAAGCAGGGATTCACGAAATCAAATGCATATCACTCACTGTTTATACAGAGAACTCCCATAGGTATTGTTGTTATCATGGTATATGTTGATGACATACTTGTTACAGGAGATGATGTGCTTGGGATCAAAAGGACAAAAGAATTTCTTGGCCGACAGTTTGTCACCAAGGATCCTGGCACCATACGATATTTCTTGCGTTTAGAGTTTGCCAAGAATCAACAGGGTCTAGTGATGATCCAAAGAAAGTATGTTATAGACATGCTAGTTGAGACATGCATGATTGGGTGTCAACCTGCTACTCCTCCTATGGATCACAACATGAAGCTTTTTGATGATTATGATACATAGGAGGTAGACATGAGAAGATACAGAGAAATGTTGGGAAAGCTTCTCTATGTCACTATCTTTAGGCCGGACATCTCATTTGCAGTTAGTCGGGCCAGTCAGTTCATGGAGCATCCCTAACAGGTACATATGGATACAGTTTATATGATCTTGGGTACCTAAAGTCATCTCCCGATGCAGGATTACTATTCAAGAAAGGAGCTTCTCTTACTATCTTAGCATGTGCAGATGCAGTCTATGCAGGATATCCTAAGTATAGGAAATCTACCTCATGCTTCACTGTGTTTGTTGGCGGTTCTCTAGTATCTTGAAAAAGTAAGAAGCAAACTATGGTTGCCAGGTTAAGTGCTGAGTCAAAATATAGGGCTATGGCACAAGGGAGCACAGAGATGATATGGGTCCGAACAATGCTAGCGAACTTATATGTAGATGTACCTCTTCTTATGCAATTGCAATGTGATAACCAGACCGCATTCTTTATTGCAAAAAATCCTGCTTTTCATGAAAGAACTAAATATATCGAAGTAAATTGCCACTATACACAGGACATGATCCAAAAAGGATTTATCTCTACTTCACATGTTTGTTCAGGAGATCAAACTATAGATATTTTTACCAAAGCTTTGCTTAGAGTACCTTTTTAGAAGTGTACATCCAAGATGAGCATGACTGACGTCTATGCTCCATCTTGAGAGAGCCCTATGGTTCATGGAGAAAACAATTCCTCATTCTTTTCCGGCAGAAAGAAATACAAAGAAAAAGAAAGGAAAACAAAGGGAAAGGAAGGGGAATTACGTGTGGTGTTTCGCTTGTATTTGGAGTGGTTAAAACCCCTTTGATCGTGGCCTCAAGCTATCGGCATTCATCGAGACTTAGCAGAATTCAGGAGCTCGAAGATGCAACAAGAAGCTCTGCTCCTTGGTTCTTGCCATGGGGATGAAGTGGAGCCCACGTCATCACCTCAATAGGTCCTTCCAGAAGCTATCACCAATAGCTCGAAGCTACTGTCGATTTCTCTCCCTCATGATGGCAAATGCCTTCGTTAGGGTGGCGGTGATGGAGTTGTTAGGGTTCCATGGAGGTCTCGGAGGTGGTTAGGGACGAGCAAGGAGAAATGGAGACGAGGGCATGGATGGTCGGTCGATGGAGAGGGGATGACAGAGACATCATGGCTCAACGTAGACCGAAAGAACCGAAGGTAGAAGACGGAGTAGTGGACGTTCAATCGGCCGAGATCGAACGATCATACGTAGGACACACGGTGCAAAGATATTGAATGAATAAAAATGAAGTAAAATAAAATAAAAAGGAAGGATAGATTAGAGCCGTTGGATGAATGGTGCTTCATCCAACATTTCAGAAAAGGGGTGGCTAAGTGAATAAGTGGGGGCAATGCCTGGCAGCTCCAGGAACGACCACATGTCGATCTCAGAAAAACCAGAAAAATAAATAGAAAGTAAAATCAAAATAAAACACTAAATTGCCTTAAATAAAAAGTTTTCCTCATATAAGTTATTTGCCTCGATGAGACCTACTACTTTCGTGAAGGGACCAAAACCAAAAGATGTCATTTGTATAAATAAAAATTTTTTGGTGGTATTCTATGTATATAAAATACTGGTTTTTTACATTTACAATTTTTGTGATTTTTAAAATGTATTAAGCCTTTTCCTACTATAAGTTGGGTCGGCTACATGGATTCTTGCTCAAATCCATGTTGAAAGATTCGACTAATTTTTACGCTGACCGTCGACTACCTAACACAACCCCTGCAAGAGTGGGATTTGAACCCTGGTCTTTTGTGTGATAGACACACTGTGCTACCACTAGACCATTAAGTGGGTACTAGAATAGAATAGAAATATATACAAATTAATCTATTTTTTGGGATTTTTAATAATTGAGAAAATAAAGAAATAAAATAAGAGACTTATATATATATTTAATATACAAACTCAAAACCACTCTTTTTCTTTGATTTCTTTAGTGTTTTGAAATTGGATTTTTGCTCACTTCATGAAGACACAAAATAAAGAAGATCCATGAAAAAGAAATAAATTGAAAAGAGTTAATTATGTAAATGAAATAATAAGTCAAAGGTAGTGAATATGTAAAATTTACAATGCGGACCCAAAACTCAAGTTTCACATATGAACTCTGATTCCTTTGAATTTGAACTTAGTTTGTAGATAGTTAAATGTATGTTAATTCAAAAGTGAGTACGGGTTCATATGAGATTGCGTGTGAGAGATATTTGACTTTGCGCCTTTTTGATCTCAAATTAGGGTTTGATTCTATTTGACCTATATACAAGTTAACATTTTTCTGGTATTGTTAATGTTAGTAATATTTACACAATGAATTTAATTTTATTTGATTTAGAGTTAGTATAGAAGAAAAAAATGTGGAAAGTTTGGTTAATTTACATGTGATTATATACCTACAATTTATGGCTTCTATTAATGCAAATATGAATGATAAAATATGCAGCTTATTTACACATGCATGAATGATAATATTGCAATGTTAATTTCTAAATGCAATTAATTACTTGGGAACATAGCTCTATTTTTAGCTTTTAAAGTGATTAATCACGGATTCATCAAACAACCACTAGTGCTCCTTTGAACCCTTTGATGTCGTAGCCTTTGCCTCTGCTAGTACCTCAGGTGTAGCTTATGCCCTAATAGTTGTCAAATGGTATGCATTTCAGAGTGGATTATATACTCTGGAGCATCTCATCACCTCTATGGAGACATAGCACATTTCACTTCTACAGATTAGTACATTCAGATAGATTTGTAGTCATTGCATATGGGTCACATTCTCTTATTACATGACATGGGGAGATTCATCGACACCATTTATGCGCATGTAGAATGTGCTTTATGATTTCTGTATGAAATTGTTATCTATTAGTCAAATTGCCTAGGATATGCATTCTCATGCCAAATTTAACCCCTCTTCTCTTGTATTTCATGATATACTCACATGCATGGTGATCGGATGTGACCGTGAGTAAGGGGGTCTCTACAGATTGGTCCAGTGTCCTTATGCAGGTAGAACTTCCATTCCTACTAGATCTTTCTCTCCGTACATGTGACATCTTCGGTTTGATCATCTTCTTTTGTAGAAGCTGCGTAGAGTCTTCTGGCTCAGTCTACTTTTCAGTATGAGGCTTTCCAGCTTGGAAGCATCACATTGCCTATTTTACTACTTGTATGATCGTAACACTTCTTTATTTAAGTTACTTTATTTTGACATTTAGGGTCCTAGTCGTGTCCTTAATTACGGGGGCACATGTTCTATCTAGTTTTTGTAGATGATTTTTCTAGACTTTCTTAGAGTTTTTTCTTCTGAAAAACAAGTCTAAGGTTGGTTTTGCCGTTCAAACTTTCATTATTGAACTAAAGAATATTTTTATGTTATTATTAAGTACGTTGGCTCTGACAATGCCATGGAGTTTTGTACCATTCAACTTTATTAATTACTCAGGTCCATTGGCATGATACATCAGACCTCCTGTGCATATTCTTCTCAGCAGAACAGTGTTGCTGAACGCAAACATCGCCACCTTCTCGATGTTACTAGAACTCATACATAGTAATGCTCTCCCCACTATTTGTAGGATGATGCGGTTCTTGCTTCTTGTTATCAAGTTAAATACATCTCCTCCATGGTAGGGGAAAATGTTCTTTTTGCAATTGTATTTCTCATAAGGACATTTTCTCTTTAACACATCGTATCTTTGACTTTGTGACATTTTTGCATCACCTGACTCCTAACCGGTACAAGCTCTCGCTCAGAGCTGTCAAGTGCGTCTTTGTTGCTACTCCCGGATCCAAGAAGGGTACCGATGCTGTGATCCTGTTAGACAGAAGTATACTATGTCAGTGTTGACATTACCTTCCTTGAGTCTATTATGTATTCTTCTTCCACATGTGACAGGATGACTTCGTTTGAGTTCGGCAAGGAGGTTTACATTCTGCCTCCTTCACCCCACCTCCTACCTCACCTCCTCTTCCTTCTCATTTTTCTCCAGTTGCGTAGGCTTTGCCTCGTTACTATATGCACAGGATGCCTACTGTACCCCATGCTCCTTTGCCTCTCCATCATCCAGCACGCCTTAGGTCAATTCCGAGCACTTGGTTTCTACTGATGGCACTGTTGCTTTATACATACTGTTGTGAAAAGGAACTAATGAGATGAGATATTTATTCCATAGAGCTATGGTCTCTTATATAGAGAGAAAACCCTAGAGAGTACAAGGGTTACGGAACCCGAAAGGTCACGGGGGTTACGGAACTCGAAGGGTCACAGAAGGTTACGGAACCCGAAGGGTCGCGGGAGGTTACGGAACCCGAAGGGTTACAAACATAAATGTAAATCTAATAACACTAACACTCCCCCTCTAGCTGGAGCTGAGAAAGCTACAGCTTGTAATATAAAGAAAACGTATACACCACATCTTCACACGATGCATCATAAGAACATATGTCCGCTACTGATAGAAGACCTCGCTCGAGGACGGGTCTGCGGCTTTCAGGTCACCGGAACGTATCTCTGCCATGCCTGTAGAGTCGCTGCGATATCAGGTCACCGGATTGTATCTCTGACGTGCCTGCAGGTCACCGGAACATATCTCTGTCGTGCCTGGAGAAGAATCGCTATAGAAGAAGTCCAGTGCGGAGGAGTAGTCGGATCGTTAAATAATAAGTATACGCCCTGATAAAGAAGTCGATGCTCGGTGAAGACGGATGACCTGAGTAATAGTCTAGAGTGTTGGTCTGTAAGTCGTGGTAGGATAGCAGACATCCTGAAGAATCATCTCTGGCTACTCGTTTCTCCCATACTTGATAGAATAAAGAGGGAGAAATAAAAAGTTGGGAGAAACAAGTCGTGGTGAAGCAGGGGCTGCTGGAGAGAGGGGGAGCTCCAGGCGGTGCCGACGACGCAGGAGGTGCTACTGGAGCCTCGGGCAATGCTTTAGGTGTTGCTGGTGATGTTGGGGACTCAGGGCTGTCGAATCTAGGAGCACGCAGGAGTTCCAGCCCTCTCTCCTTGTCGGCGGAGAGAGGGCTGGTGGTGGTGGCGAATTTAGGGTATTAGGCTTCGGTCTAGGACCGTCGCTCTGATACCATGTTGAGAAAAGGAACTAATGAGATGAGATATTTATTCCATAGAGCTAGGGTCTCTTATATAGAGAGAAAACCCTAGAGAGTAAAAGGGTTACGGAACCCGAAAGGTCACGGGGGTTACGGAACTCGAAGGGTCACAGAAGGTTACGGAACCCGAAGGGTCGCGGGAGGTTACGGAACCAGAAGGGTTACAAACATAAATGTAAATCTAATAACTCTAACACATACAACAAGAAACTATACAGGTTATGTATGTTGCACCTCAGGAGAGTACTGTACACGAGACATGCCATCCAAAGGATCTTGATCAACCCACTGCTTTCCAGAAGAGGAGGCATATTTGTATTACATATCTCCTTTCCACTCATCTTTCACTTGGGCATCTTTTTTAGGACTTCGGAATGTTTGTTGTGGGACTGTCTGCTGTTGTAATGCTATGCACAAATCAGGAAGCTATGCAAGTCAATCATTGGCGTCTTGCTATGGAGGAAAAAATGCCTGTGCTCCAGCCTCGTGGCACATGGATATTGGTTATTGTCCTAGTAAGGGCATCTGTGATTGACTATAAGTGGGTCTTTACAGTGAAGCAACGAGAAAATGGTAGTGTTGATCGCTACAAGACTAGGCTTGTGGCATGTGGACGACCATTATGCTTTGTCGTGTATATATATCAAATTGTAATTGTAGAGATATATCTATGTTATCTGAACCTTTTCCTTATTTTATTTCTTCATATCTATCTTATGTAATTTATCCATAGGTCTCTCCTCTATATAAGAGAGCCTATGGTTCCCAGGAACGAATAACATTCTCATTTTCTCCCAACATGATATCAGAGCGGCGATCCTAGATCAGAGCTCTCGTACCCTGACCCTAGCCACACCTGTCGCCCCTTTATCTCTTCCTCCTGTAGGCACCACCGATCTTCTCTTTCCGTCGAGCCGCCACCGCTGTCGGGCATGCCTCTCTCACCGCCAGTATGCCCCCGCTAGGTCGGCCCCCCCTCTCTCTAGACATTACCACCATCGGGCCGACCTCTTTCTCTCTATTGCCACCGACCCCCTGCGTGTATCGAGGTTCGCTTAGGTTAATGGATTTGGTTGCATAAGTCTACATCAAGGCCCTAAATGTTGGTTTTGGTCACCATTTCGGTGGCTGACCGAAATAGAATTTCGATCAAATTTCGGTTGAAATTCGACGAAATTTCGACCATTTCGGTTATTTTTTGTACTAGGCCCCCCATATTTCGATCATTTCGACCATTTCAGTCGAATTTCAATTTTGACAAGATATCGATATTCGACAGAAATTCGATCGAATTTTGCTGAAATTTGAGGCCATGGTCTACATATGCAATCAAATCCTCATATGTTTGTGTAGACACATATCTATTAGTCTACAAAACCCTAGTTTTTGTCATCCGACAATATATCAGAGAGTAAGGTCGATATCCTTACCACATACGTGTTCATAAGTCCAACGTCGATTGCCAAGATGGATGGGATAACTACGAGCTCTGGGCCATGCAGTTCATGAGCCTTATCAAGGTTGAGAAAGTCGGTATGTAGTGTTTGTTCGGTCAGACAGTCTAGAGCAAGTAAGCAGGTAGGCGAAAGTATATACAGATTATGCGGTTTCTATTATTTTAATTAACAAATAATTAAAAATATAATAATAATAATAATTTCAAACATCAGATATTTATGTTTTTAAAAAAATATAACATAGAAGAAATATGAAGTGAAGACTTTTTTGTACAATGTGATATCGCCCAAAGCATTTCCACAACTCATTCATTTTCAAAAGATAAAGATGTTAAGTTGACGGTGGAGAGAGTAAAAAATGTTGTAATTGATTGAAGATAGAAAAAATGGTAGATATCATTGTCCAAATTGGAAGGTAACTTTTTTTTGGAAGTGTAAACTGGTTAGTAAACACAACGAACCTTCGTACTTTAGTAAATGGTGTATTTGTCTACTCAAAGTCAAATATTAAAAAAATCAACTATTTAAATTAAATATATGTTATTTTTTCTACGCAGTTATAAAATTCCATGCAAATCTGACATCTATATTCATTTTATCCCATAAAAGATCTTAGATAAACACATGTAATTTATTCTATATTCATGCAGTTACGAGATAATTTTAAAAATAGAGTTGTTGCTAGAGAAACTAAAAAAAAGATAGTTGCCACTGCATTTAAAAATAAAGAGATTTAAGGCTAAATAGAGCAATCAACAAACCTTGGCAGAGGAGAAAAAGACAGTGGATGAGCAACCCATGTAGAAGTCAAGAAGGTGGCAGAGGAGCAGAGAGTTACCTCTATTACATATGCGGCTGCATATGTGGATTACTTGGCCGAGTATACCCCATAACTTGCATATTGAACGAGTATAGCATACTCGGTGCGGTAGGGGGACCGCTTCCGCATATGCAGCTGCTTGGGTCGACTTTCCGAACACTGAGCCTTACGAAGTCGACGGGTAAGAAACACATTCTTACCGAGGAAGAGCCGGTTGAGAACACTGGGGTAAACGCATCCTGAGAGGCTGATGATGCATATGCCAAGGTTTGGCTTTCTGGGACATTGACGATAGAGATCGCCAATGATGTGTTACATCAGTCCACCGCCAAGTCGATGTGGGACATCCTCGCGGCCACTTACTCTCAGGCGAGGAACGAGACGAAGATTTTGCAACTTCAACATGATATCTTTACCATCAAGCAGAACGGATGATCACTTCACTTTTTGTATACGTCCTTGCGAGGGATGTTTGAGAAGCTCCACAGCTTCATGCCATTGACGTCTACTCCTGAACGGCAAAAGACATCAAAATGCCACCATGGTTGGTGTATTCCTTGCAGCCCTTGATCCTGAGTATGAGACTACTCGTTCCCAGATTTTAGCGGATGCCACTATTCCTCCCATGGAGTAGCGTTTTGCCGACTCAACAGGATTGCTGTTTCTTCGACTACCTCTAATCAGACCTCTTCGACGATGGTAGCCTCCCGAGGTAGAGGAGGATTGATGCAACGCAGAGTCAAATTATAGGGCCAAATATTTATCTAAATTTAGTGGCCTTTATTACGTTTATTTACGTCGACGAATTTTTAATTAAATAAATGGGATCCTGTGATCTCAATTAATGGTCAATTTGAATTTTAAATTTGGTCGGTTAATTAGTTAGAGTCATTTTAGGATAAATTGGTTGTCAATTTAAATTAGTTACTATTTTTGTAAGATCATCCCTCCTATATAAAGGCATGAGGGTTCAATGTGTTAGTCAGTCAAGTATTAATGAAAAATTGAGATTTTTATCTCTCTCCTTATCTCGTCTCTCCCTTCTCTTCTCCCTACGCGGTCTTCGCGCTTCTTCTTCCTTAAACCTCTCGTTCTCCGACGAGCTTTCTTCTTCTCAACCCCTCTCGTTCTCCACCGAAATTCCACCGCCCAAATTATTTTAATTATCAACGACGACGTCGAATCCTATTCTGCATCATTTGGTATCAGAGCATGGCAACCGAATCGTCCCTACGATTCGACGATCCCGTCGCGTATTGGAAGACACAGTATGATTGGAGTTGCCTATCTCATGGTTCGCGTTCACGTGCACGTCAACAAAGGTTCAAGAAGCGCCTTATGTCAAGCATCAAGGTTCAGGCATGGCTGGATGCGCAAGTCGATGAAGATTCGTTGATCGGCAACGGAAGTCAGATTGTTGTAGCCGCTGTTCAACCCGATTTCGAAGAAACAAATAAAGGTATTTTCACTACGGATGAAAATTTATTTGATATGACTCCTGTGCAACCATGCGATGATGATACAGGCCCAATATTTGATGAAAGTACGGATCTATATGTTGAAAACATCGCTGTGGAAGACGAACCGGCCGCTGTCCAGGCCATCTCGGAGGAGAAAAAAACCGATTCGATTGCTATCCAGGGGGTTTCAAACCATCCGCCATCGTCGGTATCAACCCCAATGACGGTTCCCGCCCCACTGCCGCTCGACCTTGACGGGACCGCACCCTCGGGCCCCCATCCCGCAACCCCGACGGCCCCCTAGCCTCGTCAGACCCCCCCACGATCTTCCCCCCAACCCCGGCAGCACCATCCGCAACTCCTGCGCAGCCACCCCGAACCCCGCCAGCCCCGGCCTACCCCTCTCCCAACGCCTTCCCAAAGCTCTGCAACCTCCTCCTCTTCCCCTCGCCGAACCCCCCCGCCTCCGCCAGCTGCTCACCCCCTCCCCTCGCACCCGCCATCGCCTCCGCGCCCTCTTCTCGCCGCCCTCCCGCCTACAGTTCCCCCACGCCATCTCCGCCGCCTTTCCACCCCCGCGCACCCGCCCCGTTCCCCCCCCCCCCCCCCCCCCCCAGCGCTCCCCTTGGCCCCCGTGCCCTCCGCCCTTACCTCCCACTGTCACCCAGATTCCCGCCTTCCTTTCCCACGCCGCTGCAGCGCCCCCCGCGCCACCTTCGGCCGTTGGCAACCCCCGCAGCTTCCGCGTTCCCCTGCGACACCCCCCCACAGCAATCCCGCCGCCACCACTACCGATGCTTAAGGCGAAGGGGAGAAACCCTATCGGGTGTTGTTTCAGCCAAAGGAACTGAATCCCTCAATTCTAGGGATTTGAGGTTGATTGGGAAAAATTGCAAAAGAAAATCCCATGAATCCCTTATTTGCAGAAAGGCCAGAGGTGATAGGAAGAAGGAAGGGGTGCGAAATTTGCGCCCAAGCCCCCGACGACAACAATATTTAAAAAAGAAGGCTGCAAATCAGAAATCTGGGGATCCTCTTTATCTAAATAGGACTAGGGCCTTGGGCTTCCCCTATATAAGGACCCCATGACTTCATTCCTTGGACACATCTCCTCTCCTCCTCTCCGTGTGTGTCATTGTTTCTCTATGGATTCTCCAAAGGCTATGGTGTTCATGCCTCATCAAATCTTCCAACATCACAAGGAGGAGACAACAATCAAGAAAACACCGCCGTTCGTGCCACACATGTTCTTCAACCACGACGGCCGCGTCACCCACGCCTGCTTATGGACTCCGCCGTTCGCTCCACACCAATTCTTCCAGAGGATGACCGAGCACGCAGATTCGACCTCCAAGCCTGCAGATCCAACAATTCGTCGAGAGACGAATTTTTTAAGCGGAGGAGAGTTGATGCAGCGCAAAGTCAAATTATAGGGCCAAATATTTATCTAAATTTAGTGGCCAATTTTATTTTCGTTTATTTACGTCGACGAATTTTTAATTAAATAAATGGGATCGCCTGTGATCTCAATTAGTGGTCAATTCGAATTTTAAATTTGGTCGGTTAATTAGTTAGAGTCATTTTAGGATAAATTGGTTGTCAATTTAAATTACTTACTATTTTTGTAAGATCATCCCTCCTATATAAAGGGATGAGGGTCCAATGTGTTAGTCAGTCAAGTATTAGTGAAAAATTGAGATTTTTATCTCTCTCCTTACGCACTTCTTCTTCCTCAACCTCTCGTTCCCGACGAGCATTTCTCTTCTCAACCCTTCCATTACCTTCTTCCACCGAAAATCCACAAATTTAATTTATTTTGCCGTCGACGCCAAATTCCTGTTTGCATCATTTGGTATCAGAGCTCTGATACCAAATGATGCAGAATAGGATTCGACGTCGTCGTTGATAATTAAAATAATTTGGACGGTGGAATTTCGATGGAGAACGAGAGGGGTTGAGAAGAAGAAAGCTCGTCGGAGAACGAGAGGTTTAAGGAAGAAGAAGCGCGAAGACCGCGTAGGGAGAAGAGAAGGGAGAGACGAGATAAGGAGAGAGATAAAAATCTCAATTTTTCATTAATACTTGACTGACTAACACATTGGACCCTCATCCCTTTATATAGGAGGGATGATCGTACAAAAATAGTAACTAATTTAAATTGACAACCAATTTATCCTAAAATGACTCTAACTAATTAACCGACCAAATTTAAAATTCAAATTGACCACTAATTGAGATCACAGGCGATCCCATTTATTTAATTAAAAATTCGTCGACGTAAATAAACTTAAATAAAATTGGCCACTAAATTTAGATAAATATTTGACCCTATAATTTGACTCTGCGCTGCATCAAGGATCCTCTCATTTCCGTGGACGTAGACCTTGTCGTAGAGGAGGTTGCATTCGTTAGCCCTGCACTTATTGTCATTTCCGGAGACATACAAATGATATATGCTATTCCAATGGTTTTCTTACGTCGACCCAAGTCGTGAAGCGTGTTGAGTCTCCTGCTGCTCCTACTACAAATCTGAGGTTTGATGACCCCGTAGCTAGATTGAGGGATATTATGCCTCATGTTTCCTCACCATCTTCTGGAGGCTACTTAGATGTAGCAGCCTCTGCCTCCGCTAGTACCTCTGCCGCTGCTAGCACCTCAAATAGTACATATGCTTTTACTTCCTGTCATGTATATGAGATTATAGAGTGGATTATGGACTTCGGAGCGACGCATCATTTATGTGGAGACAAAGATCAGCTTATGGCATATGGACAGGTTCCTCTAAGGAAAACCGTTGTGGTAGTTAATGGGACTCATTCCCCGACCGCAGGACATGGGGAGACTAGTTCGACGCCCTCAATGCGTCTGGAGAATGTGCTATATGCTCCTGATTTTTCTATGAATTTGTTATCTATTAGTCATATTACGAAAGATTTGCATTGCCAGGTTATTTTTGACCCATTATCTCTTATTTTTCAGGACATACTTACGGACAGAGTGATTGGATGTGGCCGTGATCAGGGTGGTCTTTATCGCCTGATTCGTACTCCCTATGTAGGTCGTTCCTCTCATTCAACAGGACCAGTCTCTCCCTTCACTTGGCACTTGTGTTTTGGTCACCTCCCTCTCCAGGAGATGTGTCATATTTTGCCGCAAATTTCTCCGAGTTCATCCTTCCAGTGTGAGGCATGTCAGTTGGGAAAACATCATCGTTCTGCTTTTCCTAGTTGTCAGAGTCGGAGCAATAACTCCCTTTTTGAGTTATTTCATGTTGATATTTGGGTTCGAGTCGTGTTCCTGATCACCAGGGACACATGTTTTACCTTCTTACTATTGATGATTTTTCTCGTTTGTCATGGTCTTTTTATTGAAGAATAAATCTGAAGCAGGGGATGTAATCAAAACCTTTATTAATGAAGTGCAAAATAATTTCTCTTCCTCAATGAAATATGTGAGAACTGATAATGCTTTGGAATTTTGCACCCGTACTCTATCACATTTCTTTTCATCCTGTGTTTTTATTCATCAAACAACTTGTGCTTACACTCCTCAACAAAATATTGTTGCATAGAGAAAGCGTCGTCATTTACTTGATGGCACTCGGGTTGTGCCCCGCATTCATTTTGGGGTGTTGCAATTCTTACGACATGTTATCTGGTGAATCACATGCCTTCATCCATTTTAGGTGAGAAAATTCCTTTCTCTATGGCATTCCCGGGGGAGTTGTTCTCATTTACTCCTCATGTTTTTGATTGTATGGCCTTCGTCCACCAGTTGTCTCCAGGTCTTGACAAACTCTCTCCTAGAGCTGCCAAATGTGTGTTTGTTGGGTACTCTAGGACTCAGAAGGGATACATATGCTATAATCTATTGCGCAAGAAATATTATATTAGTGCTTATGTCATATTTTTTGAGTCTGTGATGTAATCTCTCCCCTATAGGTGATAGGTTGGCTTCATCAGACTCTGATGATGTGGTTTATAATCCACCTCCCCCTACGAGTCTGCCACCACCTCCTCCACCATCACCACCTCTTCTACATCCTTTTACACAGTCCCACGTGCCCATTGTTCTACCATTACCAAAATTCTATACCTGTCAGCCTGCTTCTGCTCATGGTTATCGCTCGTCATCCAACATGCCTCAGGTTTGTTCTGATTACAATGTTTCTAACGATCGGTCTGGAGAAGTATCTGCGCAGGAACCATTGTAGGAGACTGGCCCACTGATGGAAGAGGTTCACAATGACCTGGATATACCCATTGCAGTTCCTAAGCAAAAGCGTACCTATACTTCATATCCTCTTGCTTCACAAGTCTCATTTGATCGTCTGACAAGGGAATTCCAGAGATTTGTATTGCTCTATCTAGTGTGGAAATTCCATGGAATTATTAGGAGGCCTTGAAGGGTAGTTGCTGACGTCTAGCCATGGAAGAAGAGATGGTTGCACTGTAGTCACCGTGACACCTGGAGATTGGTATCTACTCCTAATGGAGCATTGGTTATCAGTTGCAAATGCGTGTTTATTGTTAAACATCATGCAGATGGGAGTCTTGATCGCTACAAGGCAAGATTGGTGGCACGAGGATTTACTCAGACTTGTGGCATGGATTATCTGGACACGTTCTCTCCTATTGCTCGTCACTCAACTCTATGTGTCCTTTCGGTTGCTGTGGTACGTGATTGGTCCTTGTATCCACTAGATGTTAAGAATGCTTTTTTGTATGGAGATCTACAAGAAGAAGTCTACACGCATCAACCTTCGGGGTTTGTTGCTGAGGGAGAGTGTCAGCAGGTTCGTAGACTTTATAAAGCAATACATGGCCTTAAACAAAGTCCAAAGGCATGGTTTCAGAAGCTCTCGTATTTGTTTGAAGGTAGGGGTTCAAGAGGTCAAATGCATATCATTCACTGTTTGTGCAGAGAACACCCAGAGGTACTGTTATTATCATGGTAAATGTTGATGATATACTTGTTACAGGAGATAATGAGCAGGGGATAAAGAAGGCAAATGAATTTCTGGGTCGTTAGGTGGTTACTAAGGATCTTGACACCCTAAGGTATTTCTTAGGGTTAAAGTCTTCTAGGAATGCGCAGGGTCCATTGTTTGAAAAAGTGCGCCTCGAGACGCTGAGGCGGTCGAGGCGAAACAGGGCGGAGGAAAAACGCCTAGAGGCGACTGCCTCGGACCCCTGCTCGTGGCGTGCGCCTCAGATGCCTGAGGCGATTGAGGCAAGGCGAGGCACAATGTGAGGCATTTGGGGTTATTTTAAGCATTTTTAAAATAAATAATTAGTCCTATTAGTATTTTTAAATGTTTATAAAGGTCTAGTTGTTGAGTGTATTTATGCAAGATGAATGCTTAAATTAGACCTCTTTCATATTCATATTTACCATTAACATGTCTAATTATTTTAAAGAACTCTTACTATTACACCCTTAAACATATAAGAAATTATGTGTGAATTCGAATACCCATATAAGAAAAATTTTTGGGATGGGGGCGCTACCCCCTGCAACCCCCGCAAGGGGGGGGGGGCAACCTGGGGCCCCCTATCCCCTCATGCTCGTTGACCGGGCAGCGAGACCCCCGTACTGGTAGGGTATGGTGGCACAGGGGGGACATCAAAATCGTTCTTCATCTGGGTTCGGTAGATCATGCGGTTAGGATTCAAATCATATGATTTATATCAACAATTTGGATATCTATAATGACAACTATAGCCAATTCCTTTTTGATAACTATTTTAGTTATAGTTATAGCCAACGATTTCCTTTTGACTGGGTAGAAATTTAGTAGAAATGTTTATGGCATTGACTTATCCTTTTTTCCATGTTCTTATCTTCATAATATCATCATATATTACATTATTATATATTATATGTTTGTCATATTACTTTAGTTCACCAATAAATATATTTATTATATATTTTGTATTTATTTCCCTATACAAACTGAGGCTTAGGCCTCGACCGCCTCGAGGCTACGTCTCGCCTCGCTTCCAAGTAAAATGCCTCGTTCCGCCTTTCGTTTTTTTAAACCTTGGCAGGGTCTTGTGATGATCCAAAGGAAGTATATTACAGACATGCTCGCTGAGACATGCATGATTGGGTGTCGACCCTCTACTACTCCTATGGATCCTAGCATGAAGTTTTATGATGGTGATACATATGAGGTTGACAGGAGGAGATAAAGAGAGTTGGTGGGAAATCTCCTCTATGTTACTATCACTAGACTTGATATCTCCTTTGCAGTGAGTCAGGTGAGTCAGTTCATGGAGCAACCCCGACAGGTACACATGGATGCTATATATATGAGAGGTATCTAAATCTTCTCCATGTGCAGGATAATTATTTTGGAAAGAAGCAACCCTTTCGGTTTCTGCATGTGTTGATGCTAACTATGCAGGGTGTCCTAAGGGCAGGAAGTCTACTTTGGGCTTCGCGGTGTTCGTTGCAATTACAATGTGATAATCTTGTTGCCTTATTCATTGCAAACAATTATGCATTGCATGAAAGAATGAAGCATATTGAGGTAGACTGCTAGTATACTAGAGACATGATTCAGAAGGGCTTGATTTCTATCTCTCATGTTGGTTCAGGAGATCAAACGACAGATATCTTCACCAATCCTTGCTCAGAGGACCATTTCAGAAGTGTTCTTCCAAGCTGAGCATGATGACATCTATGCTCCATCTTGAGGGGGGTGCTATGTTCTCTGTATCTTTTCCTTATTTTATTTCTTTATATCCATCTTATATAATTTGCCCATAGGTCTCTTCTCTGCATAAGAAAGCGTAGGGTTCCCAGGAATGAATAACGTTCTCATTTTTTCCCAATAGTAGTTGATGAATCTTGGCCTCGTTCTTCACTTGGGCATATGTAGCTGCTAGAATATCCTCCATCGCCTTTGCAGTGGGCTGGTTTACAATGTTGTTGGCGATCTCTATGGTAAGAGTCACATAGTGCCAAACACACGCGTTCGCGTCATCTTGCTTCCACAAAGCATTCTCCCTAGTCTTATCCGTCAGCTCTGGCTTTGTCAGAATGTGCTCATTGTTATTGCACTGCATAAGGGCTAAAAACTGCATGAACCACAACTCAGTTGGTCCCATCCATCTTTACGATGGGAGATGGGCCCTTGAACACACCAGACGAAGAGAAGATGTCACCCTTGTTTTGTGACATGATGGAAAAAGAAGGCTGAAACAGAACTCAACTGGAGAATTAGATCGATCCGAGCGATCCTGCACGATCATATAGAGGATTGGTTGTACGTGTAGACCCATAAAACCATCCTCGTCCATTCTCGGTCCGTACTAGGGCCGGAAAATGTGATTTATAAGTCTGAAATCACTTTTTACGAACAAAATCAGATCGATCAACAATTCTGGATGGCGACACAGAGGATAGGAGAGGCCCTCAGGGGTCTAACGTTGGCCAAGAGAGGCCCTAAGGGTATCAACAAGGGCAGATGCCCAAAACAACACCCAATGATGACTGGGGAGGGTCTACAGTGACCCTAGGCAACGTGTGACAACCGTAGTGGTGCCTAGCGGTAGTGTGGTGGTGCCTAGCAGTGCTGAACAACACCACCGACGATAGAACAACAACAACGGCTATGGTGCATCAGTAACAACAACACTTCGGCAACAACGATGGAGCTCATGGGGGTATGGAGTCACGACGAGTGCCCCCTTGGTGGGGCTGTGGGCGACGCACGATGGTGCGATTGGGGGGGGGCACACATGATGAGGAGAGTGTGATGGGTGGGGGCTAGGGCATGGATGAGGTATGAGAACTCCGGTCTAGGACCGTCGCTCTGATATCATGTGGATAGAAAATAATGAGTTGCTTATTCACGAGGCCCTAAGATTATCTTATATATAGAAGAAACTTGTTGGGAAAATTACATAAAGTAGATGGAAAGAAAAGAGAATATATAAAAGAAATAAAAGATAACTAATATATTAAATCAGACAGGTTATTTGCAGTATGAAAATTGTGAACAAAAGTTGTTAATCCAAAATTTGCAGAGGTAAGGGAAAAGATGTCACATTAGGGTAAAGTAAAGAAAATGGAGTAGTTCCTTGTAGGTTAGACGAACATACCCTATTTATAAGGTGGAGTGCAGTTAGAATGGCATCCCCCAACAATTCTTAGGAACCTTCATGTGGGAGATAAGAGACCTGTCGATATCAAGGAGGTGATGAAGTTTCCTCTCAGCAAAGACATTTTGCTGAGAGGTATAGGCACATGAAGTTAATGGATATTGTGGTGAGAGCACATAGCCGGACTGATCCTCTGGAGATCTGCTACACTCCATCCTATCGCCTTGCGGTTCTTTTCAAGAACCCCCATCAGACGGGATTCTTGCTCTCCAGTCAAATCAGCGGAGATAATGACTGGGTACATCTCATTCTCACCCGCAAGGAATCTATACTTCAGCGACACAGGTAGCGACTTCAGCTCTGGACAAGTCGGTGCGGGCAAATCTGGCCTCTGAAAGCTCTGAGTGAATGCTACCAAATCTGCATGGGAGAATGAAGACTGACTCACAATCTGGATCTGGGGAAGGCTGCTCGAATGGACTATCTCTGCTCTGCTCGGCATCTACCTCCTCCCTAGCTGTAGGCTCAGTGGAAGTCAGACACGGTATCAAATCATCAAACTCTTCCCAATCAATATCTTAGAATAAAAATTCATATTGAGTGAATTCAAGCGCATTACCAGTCCCCAAGATCTTAATACAAATAGAGAATGCAGTCTTATTTGACTGGAAGAAAGATTTAACACTCTTATCAATCTCTGATCTCTCTTTTATTATGTATACCCAAGAACATCTGCTATGATCATCGACAAAAACAATAAAGTATTTGCGACCACTGATAGCACGGACCAGACAGGGTCCCCAGATGTCACAATGAACCAACGTAAAAGAAACAGAACGACGAGGCTCAACTCCAGCAGGAAAAGATGTCCTATGATGTTTCCCAAACTGACACGTCTTGCATTCAAACGACTTTAGTGTAGAAAGTTCAGGGAAGATCGTGAAGAGAGCTTTAGCAGACATATGACCAAGATAAAGATGACACAGAAGGGGGGCAGAAGAGATCGACATAGCACCATCGAAGGTAGAATCTGCCGGAATGTCAAGATACTAGAGTCCATTCTTTTCGTGTCCCCACCAAAAATCTGCATCATCTAGGTGTCCTGAAATAACAAAATAACTCATCAAAAATCACACAACAATGTAGTTCCGTATACAACTTATGAGTTGAGAGCAAGCTCAAGGGAAATCCGGGGCATAGTGACAGAGTATGGAAGAGAATTCCATAGGTCCAACGGAGATAACTGGTGAATGAGGCCCAATGGCCACTCTGACTTCATGGTGGTAGAAGGTTAAGAGGAGGCCAATACATTACCTTCTCCCATTAGATGAGTGGATGCTCCAAAGTCGATGATCCAGGTATGGGCATTAGCTATTGCAGTATTGGCAATGGTATCTGATGGAATAGCTAGATGAGAAAGAGTGGCCTCACTGGTTGTAGCATCAGAACGTTGTAACATCTCCATCAAGCGTGAATACTCAGATGTTGAAAGTTGGACAGTCAGTCCAACAACGTCCTGTGCATGTGTCTCTGTCGCTATGCTATCCTAATCAGATGAAACATGAGCCTGTGGTGGCATCCCAAAGTTCGCCCAACATTTCTTAGAAGGGTGATTCGTTTTCTGACAGTGAATGAAATGAATATGACTACGATCATGACCACGACTACACTCGTGGCCACCTTTCTAGAGATCATCCCTATAGCTGAAGTGACCTCCCGTCCTGATGAGGCCTGTGTTCTCCACAGGTTGTGGAGGCTGCATACGAACGTTGGAATTCTCAATCTGTTGCAGACGTCCAACTATGAATTTAATAGACGGAAGTGATTTGATGTGAGGAATTGTTCCTTCACATTCTAGTATCAGGAATGTATACCGACAATAAACCTGTAGACTTACCATTCCTCTCTCTTTCACCTATTTCGTACAACAAATCGGTTGGAATATGGCATGTTCCTCGCACAACCCAACAAGAAGATGATGGTACTCCACCAGTGTAGAATCATCATGTGATGCGGATCAAATCTGCATGTAGATGTCAGTCGGATGTGACTTGGTCATCTGTTGCGAATATGTCTATACCAACTCTTCCCAAATCTCCTTGGCTTGTCTCCTTGAACGGAAAATTCATAGTGATATGTGGTTCTACACTATTGGTCATCCAATTCATGACCTCATATTTGTCTGCCCGCTAGGATTCAAAATCCTTGTCATCTTCCTTTAATAGTTCCATTGTCAAAATAGAAATCTTCCTTTGACTACCGATGAATACATTGAACACTCGAGACCATAACACATAATTTCCACTGCCCTTAGTTTGATAGATGTACCTTGCACCATCACATTGGATGTCAAAATGAGGGATTTTTGTCTCGGTAGAAGACGTAGCCATTGCGGTAAGGGATTGATACAGGCAATAGACTTAGGAGAACTTCTAATGGTGCATCAAGTGCAACGACGACACCTAACAGATGGGTTGTTGGTGCCTTTCCTAAGCCTTAAACAGGGGTTGGGTGTCCTGTGAAGCCCTAAACAGGGGCTGGCGGAGCCCTAGAATCAAGGGTGGAGACTAGGTGGGCTGGAGGAGCCCTGGTGAAGGTCCAGGTGGGTTGAAAGAGCCCTACTGGAGTCCTAGGAGGCTTGGCAGGGGCCTAGCGGAACTGGGCAGAGCACTACAAGATAGGCGAAGTCCCAACAGGATCTGAGGTGATGCCAGAGATGGGCTGGCTGCACTCTTGTGGCATGGGAGGGCTTTGTAACCCTAAGGCCTGTTTGGTTGCAGGGTTGGCCCAACCTTGGTTACTATTCACAAGGGTACTTTCTCCTCACAGATTACTATTCACCCATCCCAACCCAGCCCAACCCAACCCAGTCTAACCCAGCAACCAAACAGGCCCTAAGCGACACTACCCAGGTGGCCTAGAAGGGATGGGTGAGGGGGGCTCCAGACTAGTTGGGGTGGCCTCCGGTTTGGGCTGGCTGCGTGGTGGTGATGCATGAGTCCTTGTGCAGGGCCCTAGGTGGAGAGGAGGGCCCACACAACACTACGAAGGGGGGGGCTTGCGGTTGAGAGACTAGGTCAGAACCTCGAGTTAGGACCGTTGCTCTGATACAATGTGGAAAAAGAAGAGAGAGTACCTTGTTTATTGCATAAGCTCTAGCTTGTATTGCTTGAAACCCTAGGAAGCAAAAAGAGATGAATTACAATTATAGCCTCGAGGGATTACGAAATAGAAAAAAAATAAAATGACTCTTCTAACACATTTTATATGATTAATATGATATCACAGACTGTCTAGCTTGAAAAGAAAACAATAAAAGTATTTTTGTCTAGAATTCACATGCTAGCAGAGAGGTTTCTATTATCATTTAATTCAAAAGAAGAAAAGATCATATCTGTAGTATTGATCACATTTTTCCTTCTGGGAATTCCCATCTCGTCTCCATATATTCCAGAGAACACTTTTATCCCATTCATAGTGGAGTGAATTAATACACACTCATCATGTTCTTTGAAAGAATGATCGTTTGGTTTCCTTGTAAATACTGTTTTCTCATTTCATGTAAGAATAAAGGGTTTACTTTGGGAATGGGCGGACTGCACTCGGAAATAACTCAACCTCCTAAGTGAACAAGTTCCTCCCTATCATCCTTTTTAAACTTTGCCCGGTTTTTCCACTTTTCTGTTTTCACTTTTGCAACTACATGACTCGTGTCAAGCTCTAGAATCTTGATTTTTCTTATATTCATGAAATATATGTCTGAAATGCTCAAAAAGCAAAGTTCATTGATATTTTGCTGTGAAACAAAAAATGGATTGATCAATTCAACCAAAAAAGAGATCCTGGAGTGACATTTACTTTGCGAGGACCCCTTGGAGGAGGATAGTACTGCATGGTTCAATATATCATATACCATGGATGGACCAATACGAAGAAAAAAGAACACGGATGATTTCTGATTGCTTTTTGGTAGTCAGGGAACCAAAACGAATGGAAATATGTAACTACTTGAGAAAAGAAAAATTGATATGTGATGCTTGTGAAATAGTGGATTGGATTAATGTTTTTTTAAAGTTGTGGGTGAACATTGACCTCAAGTCTTTCATGATCTAAAATGTTCTGTGAAAATTCGATCAGACCGGTGTTTTTGTCTATCTTTACCATGGTTCATATAGTAATATTGTTCTTTCTTTTCTGATTTTTGCAGATAATGCAATCAATTGGATTTCTTGGACCAGCCTTTTTTCTCTCTCAGTTGAGCCACATCCACTCTCCTGCGATGGCAGTATTATGCATGGCTTGTAGTCAGGTAATCCGTTTACAAGTTGATCTCTTTCTTTCATTAAGAACATGCTTTGGAAAAGTGGGGCAGTGGCAGACTCGATATTATAGAATAAGTAGGGCACACTGATAACAAGTAAATAAAATTAAGAAAATCATCATAAACATCCATTTGCCTGATCATATATAAAGAGGTTTTAAATATAATGCAAATGGAAAATGGCAAAGCTTTTTCCCATTTTGAGTAGAATTGGCTACATGGATTCATATTAAATCCATCTTAAAAGATCCGATTGTTTTATATATAATGCAAATTGAAAAAAGATTCCTTACTTGTAATTAAAGTTGTGCTCGTCTAGTTTTCATATTTTGAAAATAATTCATAATTTCCTCATCAACAATAACATCAGATGTCTTTGTTTCAATATATGTCAGTAAAGCATTCATTCATTCATTTGTCATTCGATTAGGCAACCGAATTTTAATAATAATCATGGCTTAAAATGCTCTTTCAAAACTGGTAGTTGCAACTATAAGAGTTAGTGCCAATTTAATAAGTAAATATAAATGGATAAATGAAAACTTTTTGAGTTTTCATCATTTTTTCTGCAACCTCTGTCCAAAATTTGGCCTTGTAAACTCAATATCATGCTTTACATCTTTAATATACATCATCATTTTAATTCGAAGAATTAATAATTTGTTGAAGAAAAATCCATTGAGTGTAATTGGACAATACAAATAAGTTCATTATGGAAAAACATAATCAGAAGAGAAAATAAATCAAGAGAAATAAACCATGAAGACGGAAGATTTTAAATAGAACCATACTCCGTGAGGAGCGGGACGAAACCACGGGAGAACTCCACAAAGGACAGATTCTTCTATTTCATTCTCTCAATGAGTACATGGGTGTGGAGCTCTTTATATAGCCCCACTAACTCTCGAGAGTCCAATCAATATACTATGTGGGACTATCTGTAGGTTATTCTTTGACGCTCTCCCTCAAGCTTGTTAACACATATGTTAGTTTCTGTGTGGTTCTGTTATTTTTCTTTTTCAGTTGTATGCTTTATGTAATTTACCCATAGGCTACTCTCCTATATAAGAGATCCTAGGGCTTATGGAATAAATGTCTCGTTCATTTTTCCCAACATGGTATCAGAGCGACGGTCCTAGATCGGAGTTCTCGAAACCGTAACCCTACCCTACCCCACCCGCCGGCCTCTCCTTCTCTCTCTCTCATCGGCGCCGCCTCCTCCGCCGCACGAGTGCGCAACCGCTCCTGCGTGCCTACGCCTTTGCTGCCGCTCCTGCGCATCTGCGCGAGTGCGCAGCCCTCCGCGCACCGCTCCTCTGCGCGCCGTAGCCCTCCGCACGCTATCTCCTCTGTGCGACTGCGCGTGATCCTTTACGCGCAACTGCGTGTGCCTGCGCGTGATCCAACAGGCATGCACGGGCTCCTTCACGCGCAACCGCGCGTGCCAGTGCGAGCAACAACGGGCTCCTTGTGACTGCGCGTGCTTCCAGTTGCGTGTGCGCGTGCTCCCTGTGCGCGTGCACGTGTGCTAAGCCCTAAAGCGCACACCGTCATCTACATGGGTTTAGTTGCTTGAGGTCTACACGTGCAACTAAACCCGTCTATGTCATTGTAGACGAATTTCATCCTCTGTCAGTCGCTCCAGTCTTCAGTCTCCAGTATGTCAGAAAGCAAGGCGGATATTCCATCCATTGGCGCCTTTCGTGGTCCAACGCCTATTGTAAAGATGGACGGTACAAACTATGAATTGTGGGCAATGCAGTTCATGAGCATGATGAAGTCAACGGTAAGAAGCACATTCTTACCGAACCAGAGCCTGCTGAGAAGACTGGAGCCAATGCCTCTTGGGAGGCCGATGACGCATATGCCAAAGTTTGGCTATCTGGTACGTTGGCAATTGAGATTGCCAATGACATTCTACATCAGCCCACGACCAAGGATATGTCGGACATTCTGGCGGCTACATATTCGCAGGTAAAGAACGAGACAAAGGTTCTGCAACTCCAGCATGATATATTCACTATAAAGCAGAATGGTCGCCCTCTACATTCTCTCTACACATCACTGAGAGGGATGTTCGAGAAGCTCTACAGCTTCATGCCCCTGACAGCAATGCCAAAACAACAAAAGACATATCGGAATACGACTATGGTAGGCGTGTTCCTTGTTGCGCTTGATCCAGAGTATGAGGCGGCACGATCCCAGATCTTGGCCGACTCTACTATTCCTCCCATGGAGGAAGCTTTCCATAGATTGAGTCGGATCACAGTTCCTTCCACAACCACGAATCAGAATACTTCAGCCATGGCAGCCAACAGGGGTTGCGGATTTCATCATCAGGGCCGTGGACGTGGATCCCGTGGAAGAGGAGGCCGCACTCGGCCAACATGTACTTATTGTCATCACGTTGGACACAGTGAAGACACATGCTACTCGAAGCATGGATTTCCTGCATCTGCACGAGTCGCTGAGCAGATAGAGCCTCCATCTGCTGCTACTTTAGATCAGCGGTTCGATGATCTAGTTGCCCGTCTCAAGGGCATTATTCCCCCATCTGGCCCAACACCTACTACTGAGAGTCAATCTGATGCTGCTGCTTCTGCCTCTGCGTCGACCAGTGCTTCAGGTAGCATACTTGCATTTACCAGTAGTAGATCAGATACATTACCATGGATTATGGACTCGGGCGCTACACATCACCTATGCGGCGATCAGAGTTTACTTACATGCTACTCTCAGATTCCTCCAGGCCGAACAGTAGTCATTGCAAATGGTACACATTCCCCCATCACTGGTCAGGGGGAGATTAGACTTACATCTTCTATGCAGCTCAAGAATGTGCTACATGCACCTGATTTCTCAATGAATTTGTTGTCAATTAGTCAGATTACGAAGGATCTACATTGTCGGGCAATTTTTGATCCATCTTCTCTTATTTTTCAGGACATCCATACGGGCAACGTGATTGGTCATGGCTATGAGCAAGGAGGCCTCTACCGCCTAAATCAGACTCCATTCGCTGGAACCTCATCCCTTCCCACTGGATCAGTATCTCCTTTACTGTGGCATCTGCGATTTGGGCATCTACCGCTTCAGAAGTTGCGTCATGTGTTACCCCAGGGTCTTCCTCACACATCTATCCAATGTGAGGCCTGTCAGTTGGGAAAGCATCACAGGTCGACCTTTCCCAGTCGTCCAGGTCGGAATAGTACCTCCAAGTTTGAGTTATTTCATATTGATGTCTGGGGTCCGAGTCGTGTACCTGATCATCAGGGACACATTTTATATAGTTTTTGTGGACGACTTCTCTCGTGTGTCATGGGTATTTTTGATGAAAAATAAATCTGAAGCAGGCAACATTATTATCCACTTTCTGAATGAAATTCAAAATGTTTTCTCCAAATCTGTGAAGTTTGTCAGAACTGATAATGCTCTAGAACTGTGCACTCATGTCCTTGCCAACTATTACTCCTCAAAAGGGATTATCCATCAAACATCCTGTGCTCATACCTCTCAACAAAATGGAATTGCTGAAAGGAAACATCGCCACTTACTAGATGTCACAAGATCACTTCTTATACAGAGTCATGTTCCTTATTCTTACTTGGGTGACGCGGTTCTCACTGCATGTTATCTAATCAATCTTATGCCGTCCTCTGTCTTGGATGAACATATTCCTTTTTCCCTTATCTATCCTGGGAAGGATCTGTTTTCCCTTACTCTCCGTGTGTTTGGTTCAGTTGCCTTTGTCCACCAGTTGTCTCCTGGTACTGACAAGCTCTCTCCGAGGGCTGTCAAGTGTGTCTTTGTTGGGTACTCCAGAACTCAAAAGGGGTACAAGTGTTTTGATCCTCTGCGTCGGTGGTATATGGTCAGTGCATATGTTACATTTTTTGAATCTGTAATGTATTTTTCAGCCTCAGGTGATCAACAGCTATCGCCACTGCCTGCCAACGCCATATACATGACACCACCACCTCCAGCACCGTCACCACCACCACCACCACCACCAAAAATCCCCGTCTCACCACTACCGTTCCATTATACCCGCAGGCCTCCTCCAGCTCATGGTCATGACTCATCTCCTAGCTCGCCTATGGTATGTACTGAAGATACTTCTCTTGATGGATCTAATGATATTTCTGAGCAGGAGATGTTGCAGGGGCCAGATGAGGACACAACTGATTTAGATGTTCCTATTGCTATACGCAAATCGAAGAGGAGTTGCGTTACATATCCATTGGCAGCCTCTATGTCATTTGAGCGACTATCTGGGGATTTCAGGAACTTTGTGGTGGCCTTGTCAGCTGTAGATATTCCACGGAATTATCAAGATGCTCTGCAGGACAGTAGATGGCGGCTAGCAATGGAGGAAGAAATGGCGGCACTTCAATCTAGGGGAACTTGGAGTCTAGTTCCTATACCTCCAGATGTGACCCCAGTGAGCTGCAAGTGGGTGTTTACGGTGAAGCAAAATGCAGATGGTTCTATTGTCAGATACAAGGCCCGCCTTGTTGCACGAGGTTTTACACAGACATACGGGGTGGATTACCTTGATACATTCTTGCCAGTAGCCCGTCATTCCACTCTCCGGATCTTGCTGTCAATTGCAGTCAATCGAGAGTGGCCGCTATATCAGTTGGATGTGAAGAACGTGTTCTTATATGGAGATTTGCAGGAGGAAGTCTATATGCAACAACCACCCGGTTTTGCTGTTGAGGGGGAGTGTTCCAAGGTGTGCAGACTTCATAAGGCTATCTATGGCCTTAAGCAGAGCCCCAGAGCATGGTTTCAGAAGCTCTCAGACCTCTTTGAAAACAAGGATACAAACGCTCCAATGCTGATCATTCCTTGTTTGTACAGAAGACTCCTAGAGGTATTATTGCAATTATGGTTTACGTAGATGACATCTTGATTACAGGAGATGATGAGCAGGGCATAAAGCAGGCGAAAGAAAAGTTGGGGAGCGAATTTGTCACTAAGGATCTTGGAGTCCTTAGATATTTTCTGGGGCTGGAATTTGCTAGAAATCCATATGGATTAGTAATCTCGCAAAGGAAATATGTTACGGACATGTTAAGTGAAACATGTATGCTTGGGTGTCGGCCTGCTACGACACCAATGGATCCCAGCATGAAGCTCTATGATGATGACACAGAGGAGGTGGACATGAGAAGATACAGAGAACTGGTAGGCAAACTGTTGTATGTCACGATCACTAGGCCCGATATATTATTTGCAGTGAGTCGTGTGAGCCAGTTCATGGAGCAACCACGTCAGGTTCATATGGATGCGATACATATGATACTTAGATACCTCAAATCATCTCCAGGTGCAGGTTTGCTATTCAAGAAGGGAAAGGGGATTTCTATCTCAGCATGTGCGATGCAAACTATGCAGGTTTTCCCAAGGACAGGAAGTCCACCTCGGGGTTTGCAGTCTATGTTGGAGATTCTTTAGTCTCATGGAGGAGCAAGAAACAGACGGTGGTAGCTAGATCTATTGCTGAATCCGAATATAGGGCTATGGCCCAGGCTAGCACAGAGATGATGTGGGTGAAGGCTGTACTTACAGATCTATGTCTAGATGTACCACTTCCTATGAACTTGGAATGTGATAATCAGGCAGCCTTGTTCATTGCGAACAACCCAGCATTCCATGAGCGGACCAAGCATATTGAGGTTAACTGTCACTTCATACGTGACATGATTCAGAAGGGGTTCATTGCTACATCTCATGTCGCCTCAGAGAATCAAACTGCAGATATATTCACCAAGGCATTACTACGAGGCCCATTCCAGAAGTGTGCGTCCAAGCTGAGCATGATTGATATCTATGCTCCATCTTGAGGGGGAGTGTTAACGCATATGTTAGTTTCTGTGTGGTTCTGTTATTTTTCTTTTTCAGTTGTATGCTTTATGTAATTTACCCATAGGCTACTCTCCTATATAAGAGAGCCTAAGGCTTATAGAATAAACATCTCGTTCATTTTTCCCAACAAAACTGGAGCATGCAATGCCAAGCTTGGACAAACAAAAGAAGACATGAATTCACTTAATGAAGAAATGACGCTACTAACCATAACGACTCAATGCATACTCTATCGCTTGCTGTAGAGGACGATTCTTCGCGTGCTATGCTGGTGAGGATGAACTTGAGGTATGGTCTTTGTAACGAGTCCCTTCTGTTGTCGAAAAAACCCGTGGGGGCTAGCTCGTCGCCTATGGAGGGATTTATCATTGGATGCCTTTTTCTTCATGCCTCGGGAATATCATACGTAGATCTTTGAATGTGGGTCATTCTCTTGGGACCTCAAAGTGGGTATTCTCTTGGGAACCTCAGAAGAATCTCATACTAGAGCTTGTGGTCATTGGAGTCTTCATTGTCTATATTGAGTTGTTCTCTGAGTAATACTTCAGTGAGTATAATCTCTGAAAATCAATGGATGAATATCTCTTACATTCTTTCACTCACCCTTTCTCCTATACTTGTCGGAAATCGAAGGGTACTCGACTAAGTTGGGAGAACACATGGAGGGATTAAACAAAGAACTTCAGCTCCTCTTTTTTTGTGCTCTTTTTTACACCAATTTTTTTTCTCATAGTAGTTATTTCCTTTTTTTTATTTTCTTTTTGTTCTTTGATGTGGCTTTTTCTGTCTACGGTAGCCTTTTTTTTATAGAAAAACCTCTTTTTTGATCGCGTGGGGCTTGGGGGCTGCCGTGGTGTAACATCCGGAATCCGCCAAACCCGAACTCGACCCGATTAGGGTCCGATTAACCCAATAAAGTTGTTGGTCAATATCAAGCAACCTAAAACGATCAACTGATCGTGAATCAAAAGTCGTTCGGACAAAATCGACCAAAAATCGGTCGCACCGTAATTCGTGCCGTGAAAAAGCCGCGACGCAAATTCGGAAACCACAAAACGAATCGAGACCGTCATAATTTCCGATTCGACGAAAGAAGACCAACGGAATCGATCGTTCGTCAATCGGAGGTCGTTTGATATTTTTAAGTTACAAAATTTAATCTTAAACAAAAACCGTATCCGAAAATTTCGGGTATTCAAAACCCGACCAAAAGTATATCAACATTATAGTCATATTGATCGTCGTTCCGAGACGGTTAAAATGAGATACTGCGCGTCGAAATCGGAGGCTCGATGTGCGAATACGATCCATTTTTAACATCTTTAATAAGTGAAAGAAAAATGAAAAAAAAAATCCCCAACTGTTGTACAGTGCAGCAGCTGGCAGCCACCTGGACCCTTCTTTTTCCTTCCACGAAGGGCTCTTCTTCTCTACACTTGGCTGAAAATTTGACTCTCTTCTCTCTATATATATCAGCTCTCCCTCCCTTTAATTCCTTGCCATTTTCTCTCAAATTCAAGCCGATGGTGAGGTCACAACTCTTCGTCTTGCTGCGGTAATCCCCAAGGATCCATGTCTATCCAAAAGAAGTTGTAAGCCCTGCTACATCTGCTGGAAGTTTGTTTTTCTTTCTTTTCCTTGTTTCTTTTCCAATTAGCTATGCATGCAGTCGTAGCCTCTACTTCTCCAGGAGAAAGGCTGCATCCAAATCCTGCAGTTGAAAGATCATGTGCTACAACTCTCATCTTCCTCTTGAAGTTGATGCATGCGGAAGAAATTACCTATTTTTTTTGATCAAAAAGGTACAATCCCATACCCATACTCCCTTGCTGCCAGGCATGCATTCTGTCACTTCTCTTTTCTACAATTTGTGTTAATTTCACGAAATTATTCCAGATTTCAACTTCCAGAATTTTCCCCTGATTTATGGATTTAAAAGATGGGATTAGGGAGAGTTAGGTGCATTATCCTTCTATTTTAGCTTAATTCATTATGAGTTTGGATCTAAAGGTTGTGTTCTCTAAAATTGATGATCTTATATCTATTAGGATCTTCTTTCGATAATGCAAAAGACTGATTAAAGTTTATGGTCTGAAATCCAATGGATATAGCTTCATTTGTGGGATAATTGTGACTAATGCTTGTTGCCTTATACACAAGGATCACTGGGACTGGATGTCTGTTAGTTCAGATAATTTCAGGAGTCATTAAATATAGATTTTTGAGTAACTTATATTTGGGAAATGCACTAAGCAGTGCATGTGTTCAAGCTGGATTTCCTAGAATAAGCAATATACATGCTCTTGGAAGTACTAGAATAATCAAACAAATTCTAGAAAATTTATTTTTCTTCTTTGGAATCACTAGAAAAAGCAAACAAGTGTTAGAAATTTAACTCTACTTCCCTGATCAATCAAATCAAACTTTTATTGGTTATGTTCTTATTCAGAATTTATTATCACAATGCATGGATTATCTTAGACTACAGATATCTTTTACCATTAGCTTAAATAATATACTCAGACTGGATGTCATATAACAAGATGGTGAAATCCACATATGAGATATAGATGTATCCCATCTTCACATCAACTTCATACTAAGATCTGTAAATCTTCAACAGACCCCATGCAATATCTTCTTGTTGACAGTTAAATTTTCCTTGAATCAAAAGAAAGTTTAGAGGATTCAATATACAATTTAAGTTTTTGAGGAGTACTTAGTATTAGTATGGGAAGAAGAGAAACCGAATCAAGTTGTATCAAGTAGATAAGGAGCTGTGAAAATTAAATATCTACAGTTTTCCATTACATATTATACATGTAATTTGAATCTCGAGTGTTGTAAATATATATAAATATATGCAATAAGTACTAGAGTAACATGGTTTCAAAAGTTGAAATATGGTATCATATGTTGTTCTTTAGATAATAGTGTGAAGTGTTGATTAATAAAAGGTTTATACATGGGAAGATCTACCTTGAGTATTCATTCATTACACTAGTTATGCGTAAGGAACTACTTGGACCAATGAGGAAGTGGTGTAAGCGATCAATTTTAAGAAAATACATATTGCTTTGGAAACGTTTTGAAGGAATGAGTTGAACGAGCTAATTCAAGCAGCTAAAAATCTTGTGCCATCAAAATTTTATTATTACAATCCTAGTATAGCACATATAGTGCCAAAATCTATATATGATCTATATTTTCTTGTGATCTTTGAAATAGTTGGTTCGACATGATCCTAATTTGTAAAGTAAATCTTAAAGTGTCATCAATCAGAGCATTGACCAAAAGACCTAGATTTGATCAATAAACTACAGAAAGAATTGAGAAAGAAATGAATATTCAAGCAGGTATAGATGTTGAGAATAAGTGGTGGTTACAAATAAAAGTGCCGGTCATAGTGAACTTTACACTTGACCGTGCGAGAGCGCGGTGACTCTCAACTGGGCGGAAGAAAGGAAGCTCAGTTAGGGCAGTGGCCGCCAAGTGCGCGGGTCTAGGATCCCAGTCCCCCTTCGGTTTTTAACGTGAGCTCACAGTGTTTTTACACCTCGTTGGGATCCCGACTTTAGACCATTCCGCTGACCCTGTTTTAGGATACCCAGGCGGGGGATCCTTGGTTTTCAGTTTTACGTACGAGCTCGGTTGCCCGTTACCGGTCGGGCTGTTTTCTAGAGCGACTTTTCCGGGAAGTCCCTCTCACCCGTCTCAGTGGCGTAGTTGGGAGTAGACCTATCCCTCTATTGGACCGTCCTTCCAATCAGGGGGCGAGACGGAAGAGCCCTTTTGTTGGCTTCTTCACCGCTTGAGTTTTTCTTCGCCAACAGACTTGGCGACGCTACATCCAGATCATCCATATCTATATCTATATCATTTAGAGTTACATTTGAGACTGTTGCACTAAGGTTTGAAGGGATTGATTCTACATCCAGATCATCCATCTCTATATCCATACCATCTAGAGTTACATCTGAGACTGTTACACTTAAGGTTTTAAGGGATTATAATTAAAATTGAGTAACTGGAAAAGATACTAATCTGATTCAAAATCCCTTTGAGTTAGTGGACGTGTTGGGAACTTAGTTAGGATGCATTACACAACACCGCATGCCTACGGAGGCCCCCCAACCCTAAGACCTTTCCCAAGTCTTAGAGTCATAGTGTGAGGTTTCACAAGAACCAAGACCACAGACTATCCACTAACTTAAAGGAGTAACTAGACTTTAGAGTTTAATAAACCATTATATCTTCTCATCTTATTTTTCCCATCATCAAAATCCAAAAAATATGATCTCTGAGTAATATGAGAATAAAATATCATACTTATGATCAATTAGTCACCATAGAAATATACTCATGTGGGAAATGTTGGGATAATGGCTGATCATAAGAGGTGCTTGCTAGAAATTTGGAAACCTTTTACAATTGCAAGTAGAAATAAATTTTAAATTTGAGTTGCTCATGCCTCTCTACTTGCTTTCTTTTGTAAATAATAAATGCCTGTTATTTTTATATAAGTTTTTGGGAGGTACCAGCAACCGCTGACGCCTTTTTCTTCCTTGCACGCTTGGCAGGCAAACAGCCTGCAGTTCAGTAGCTATAGATGGGTCCAGAAGATAAATTTTATACCCAACGGTATGGTTTATTTTGTGCCAGTTTTTTTAGAATTTATAATGTATTATGTTTCTTTCTCTTCAGTCAGATTTTGGGATATACTGTATGTACTGTCAGACTTTGTACATGTAAAATATATGGAAGTTAATGAAATGAAATAAGATTTTGGTGACCATTGTTCTATGTGTTTGTGGTTATAAATGTTGATTGTGAATGTCATGTGGAAAATTATTCGTGCGGAAAATTTCCCCGTACTTTCAGTTACTTAATGCGATAGAAATGAATGTTGTAATGCAAAATGTGTGATTAACGGGTACCCGGATCCTAGGGGTCTCACAGTTTGGTATCAGAGCAGTGGTACCCCGATACACACATTCGCAATATTTTAATTCCGATCGCATTAAGTTCTCAGATAACGGCAGTCTTCTGACTTGTCGTAAGTCTGAAAAGGGAAATATGACATTCATATCCAAATACCACAGTTGTCACCAATTTCATTAACTTTCATATTATATCCCAAGAAGAGAAAAGCATATATCATATTATCTGCGGACCATCGAGTTTATGACTAAAAATGGTTCTCATGCAGAGCCGTATCATCCCGACCAGAACAGGAGATGACTAACCAACTAGTACACATACTGACTACTCTTGTCGACCTTTCCATGTTCTAATTGATTCTAGTGTGACGCATTCTTTTCTTCTTTTGAAACTACTAGTTTCTTTAGGTAAAGTCGCAGAGACTCTCTCTCTTCTCCGTATCACATTCGAGGGCTAGGTGGCCAGTTAATTGTCATATCCCTGATAGTCAGGCAATTGTCCATACTTATTGACGGACACGAGATGCTCGCAGATTGTCTACTTCTACAGCTTGATGAGTTCGACTTGATTCTAGGCATAGATTGGTTATCCGCTCATCATGCACTTGTTGATTGCTTTAGGAAGACGGTTGTCTTCAGAATTCCAGATTTACCTGAGTTCACTTTTGATGGTACTTTACATGACTCTAAAATGAAGTACATTTCGGTGTTGCGAGCTCAGCAACTTGTTGATCGGGGTTGTGATTCATACCTTGCATTCGTTCGGGAGGTGTCTGATCATGAGCCGATGATACAAGACATCCGAGTAGTATCTGAATATCCAGATGTTTTTCCTGATGAGCTACCAGGATTACCTCATGAGAGAGAGATTGAGTTTGAGATCACATTACTATCAAAACACAACCGATCTCGATGACTCCTTACCGTATGACACCAGCCGAGTTAAAGGAGCTAAAGGTGCAGTTACAGGAAATACTGGATTTGAGATTCGTGAGGCCGAGTACTTCACCTTGGGGTGCTCCGGTTCTATTTGTCAAGAAGAAAGATGGATCCATGAGGTTATGCATCGATTACAAGCAGCTGAACAAGAGAATGGTGAAGAACCGTTATCCTTTGCCACGTATCGATGATTTGTTTGACCACCTCCAGGGATCTTCGGTTTTCTCGAAGATCGATCTTCGCTCTGGCTATCATCAGCTGAGGATCCGCGAATCGGATATTCCGAAGACAGCCTTCAGGACTCGCTATGGACACTACGAGTTTATGGTGATGCCGTTTGGGCTCACCAATGCACCTGCGGCTTTCATGGATATGATGAACCGTATCTTCCGTCCATACTTGGACATGTTTGTAGTGGCATTCATCGATGATGTGCTCATCTACTCACGGAATGAATGGGATCATGCGAATGATCTACGAATTGTTTTGGACACATTGCGAGAGCACAAGCTATATGCCAAGCTGAGCAAGTGTGAGTTCTAGTTATCCCAGGTCTCATTTCTCGGGCATGTCATTTCTGGAACATGCATTACAGTTGATCCTGCGAAGATAGATACAGTTATATCTTGGGAGCAGCCCAAGACCGTCGCGCAGATTCGGAGTTTCCTTGGGCTAGCAGGTTATTACAGACACTTGTCAACGGATTTTCACGCATCGTTTGTCCTCTGACACGATTGACGCAGAAGGGAGTTCCATTCATTTGGGACGATCCATGTGAGCAAGCCTTCCAGACACTGAAGGAGAGGTTGACTACAACGCCTATTCTTGCTCTTCCTTCAGGCACTCAGGACTATGCAGTCTACACATATGCATCTGGAGAAGGTCTAGGAGCAGTATTGATGCAAAGAGGACAGGTGATTGCTTACACATCACGGCAGTTGAGACCGCACGAGCGGAACTACCCTACACATGACTTGGAATTGGCGGCAGTTGTCTTCGCCTTGAAGATCTGGCGCCACTATCTATATGGAGTGAACTTCGAGATTTTCACGGATCACAAGAGTTTAAAATACATCTTTGATCAGAAGGAGCTGAACATGAGGCAGCACAGATGGCTCGAGCTGCTGAAGGATTATGATTGCACGATCTCTTACCATCCTGGTAAGGGAAACGTGGTGGATGATGCACTCAACATGAGAGCACATGCTGATGGTACGGCGAACTGGCTATATACATGGGATATGCTTGCCGCTTTAACAGATTGGCATCCTCAGGAGAGCGCATTCATTTCTACTGCCGTGCCTCCATGATACAGTCTTTGCGATCGTATTGTAGAAGGCCAGAAGACAGATCCTTGGATCCGAGATAGATACATGCGCGCCGTCAAAGACGAATTTGATGACTTTGTTGTGATGGAGTCTATTTTATGGAAGGCAGGACGGGTCGTTGTTCCCAACGACGAGCAGTTACGCAGAGATATTCTTGATGAGACACACAGTTCACGGTTATCTATCCATCCAGGCAGCACGAAGATGTACCGTGATCTGCGCCGACATTTCTGGTGGGATGGAATGAAGCGCGATGTGGCGCTACATGTCAGCAAATGCATGACCTGTCAGACGGTCAAGGCCGAGCACAGGAGAGCACCAGGATTGCCGCAGTCTCTCCCCATTCCCGAGTGGAAATGGGAGACTATGGATTTTGTCACGGGATTGCCGAAGACACCAGATGGCCACGATTCTTTTTGGGTCGTTGTTGATAGGTTGACCAAGTCAACCCATTTCATACCTGTCAACACGACTTACACTCCATCCAGATTGGCCAAGCTGTATGTGCAGAATATTATCAGGTTACATGGTATACCACGAGAGGTGGTGTCTGATAGAGATTCGAGATTTACATCGCACTATTGGTATAAGTTCATGTCAGCACTACAGACAGAGCTAAAGATGAGTTCTGCATAGCATCCGCAGACAGATGGACAGAGTGAGCGCACCATTCAGACGCTTGAGGATCTACTTCGCGCATGCACTTTGGAGTGGAAAGGGTCCTGGAAAGACCATATGCCTTTGGTAGAATTCACGTATAACAACAGCTATCACTCCAGTATTGGTACGGCACCATTCGAAGCCCTATACGGGCGGAGATGTCTTACACCTCTCAGTTGGCGGGAGGTAGGTGACCATGCCCTCTACTCCGTAGATCTCTTGGAGGAGACTGCGAGAGCTGTTGATCTTGTGAGACGGAAGCTTCTGACAGCACAGAGCCACCAGAAGAGCTATGCGGATCGTCGGAGGAGAGACTTAGAGTTCCAGGTAATCTAATTAATTCTTCTTCATCTATGACATATATATATGTCCAAATTAATCTCATATTAATGACACTCCTATCGATTATAGGTTGGAGATTGAGTATTTTTGCGAGTATCTCCCATGAAGGGAGTGCAGAGTTTCGGTGTTCGTGGCAAGTTGGCGCCACGATATGTTGGACCTTTCGAGATTCTGGCTCGTGTAGGAAATGTGGCATACCGAGTAGCCCTTCCTCCACATCTTTCTGGTATTCACGACGTTTTCCACATATCCAACCTGAGGAAGTATGTGCACGATACTCGACACATTATCAGTTACGAGAATCTCGATGTAGAGCCTGATCTGACTTATGAGGAGAAACAAGTCCAGATACTTGGCCATGCTGTGAAGAAGCTTTGCAGCAAAGAGATTTCATTGGTCAAGGTTTTGTGGCACTGTCACGGCGTCGAAGAGGCAAATTGGGAGACTGAAGCTGGCATGAGAGCCAGACATCCACATCTTTTCTAAATGTAATCATCAAAACAAGCTTTTGTAATTAGATACATGATAAATATATGGCTTGTTTTCTCTTTGAGGTTTTTATGGGTTCAAAACCCTTAGAGGTTTTTATGAACATATGAAATTCAGACAAGACACCTAATGATCTTAACTCGAGTCTCGAGGACGAGACTCCCTTTGAGGTTTTTATATTTGTAACATCCGGAATCCGCCAAACCCGAACTCGACCCGATTAGGGTCCGATTAACCCAATAAAGTTGTTGGTCAATATCAAGCAACCTAAAACGATCAACTGATCGTGAATCAAAAGTTGTTCGGACAAAATCGACCAAAAATCGGTCGCACCGTAATTCGTGCCGTGAAAAAGCCGCGACGCAAATTCGGAAACCACAAAACGAATCGAGACCGTCATAATTTCCGATTCGACGAAAGAAGACCAACGGAATCGATCGTTCGTCAATCGGAGGTCGTTTGATATTTTTAAGTTACAAAATTTAATCTTAAACAAAAACCGTATCCAAAAATTTCGGGTATTCAAAACCCGACCAAAAGTATATCAACATTATAGTCATATTGATCGTCGTTCCGAGACGGTTAAAATGAGATACTGCGCGTCGAAATCGGAGGCTCGATGTGCGAATACGATCCATTTTTAACATCTTTAATAAGTGAAAGAAAAATGAAAAAAAAAATCCCCAACTGTTGTACAGTGCAGCAGCTGGCAGCCACCTGGACCCTTCTTTTTCCTTCCACGAAGGGCTCTTCTTCTCTACACTTGGCTGAAAATTTGACTCTCTTCTCTCTATATATATCAGCTCTCCCTCCCTTTAATTCCTTGCCATTTTCTCTCAAATTCAAGCCGATGGTGAGGTCACAACTCTTCGTCTTGCTGCGGTAATCCCCAAGGATCCATGTCTATCCAAAAGAAGTTGTAAGCCCTGCTACATCTGCTGGAAGTTTGTTTTTCTTTCTTTTCCTTGTTTCTTTTCCAATTAGCTATGCATGCAGTCGTAGCCTCTACTTCTCCAGGAGAAAGGCTGCATCCAAATCCTGCAGTTGAAAGATCATGTGCTACAACTCTCATCTTCCTCTTGAAGTTGATGCATGCGGAAGAAATTACCTATTTTTTTTGATCAAAAAGGTACAATCCCATACCCATACTCCCTTGCTGCCAGGCATGCATTCTGTCACTTCTCTTTTCTACAATTTGTGTTAATTTCACGAAATTATTCCAGATTTCAACTTCCAGAATTTTCCCCTGATTTATGGATTTAAAAGATGGGATTAGGGAGAGTTAGGTGCATTATCCTTCTATTTTAGCTTAATTCATTATGAGTTTGGATCTAAAGGTTGTGTTCTCTAAAATTGATGATCTTATATCTATTAGGATCTTCTTTCGATAATGCAAAAGACTGATTAAAGTTTATGGTCTGAAATCCAATGGATATAGCTTCATTTGTGGGATAATTGTGACTAATGCTTGTTGCCTTATACACAAGGATCACTGGGACTGGATGTCTGTTAGTTCAGATAATTTCAGGAGTCATTAAATATAGATTTTTGAGTAACTTATATTTGGGAAATGCACTAAGCAGTGCATGTGTTCAAGCTGGATTTCCTAGAATAAGCAATATACATGCTCTTGGAAGTACTAGAATAATCAAACAAATTCTAGAAAATTTATTTTTCTTCTTTGGAATCACTAGAAAAAGCAAACAAGTGTTAGAAATTTAACTCTACTTCCCTGATCAATCAAATCAAACTTTTATTGGTTATGTTCTTATTCAGAATTTATTATCACAATGCATGGATTATCTTAGACTACAGATATCTTTTACCATTAGCTTAAATAATATACTCAGACTGGATGTCATATAACAAGATGGTGAAATCCACATATGAGATATAGATGTATCCCATCTTCACATCAACTTCATACTAAGATCTGTAAATCTTCAACAGACCCCATGCAATATCTTCTTGTTGACAGTTAAATTTTCCTTGAATCAAAAGAAAGTTTAGAGGATTCAATATACAATTTAAGTTTTTGAGGAGTACTTAGTATTAGTATGGGAAGAAGAGAAACCGAATCAAGTTGTATCAAGTAGATAAGGAGCTGTGAAAATTAAATATCTACAGTTTTCCATTACATATTATACATGTAATTTGAATCTCGAGTGTTGTAAATATATATAAATATATGCAATAAGTACTAGAGTAACATGGTTTCAGAAGTTGAAATATGGTATCATATGTTGTTCTTTAGATAATAGTGTGAAGTGTTGATTAATAAAAGGTTTATACATGGGAAGATCTACCTTGAGTATTCATTCATTACACTAGTTATGCGTAAGGAACTACTTGGACCAATGAGGAAGTGGTGTAAGCGATCAATTTTAAGAAAATACATATTGCTTTGGAAACGTTTTGAAGGAATGAGTTGAACGAGCTAATTCAAGCAGCTAAAAATCTTGTGCCATCAAAATTTTATTATTACAATCCTAGTATAGCACATGTAGTGCCAAAATCTATATATGATCTATATTTTCTTGTGATCTTTGAAATAGTTGGTTCGACATGATCCTAATTTGTAAAGTAAATCTTAAAGTGTCATCAATCAGAGCATTGACCAAAAGACCTAGATTTGATCAATAAACTACAGAAAGAATTGAGAAAGAAATGAATATTCAAGCAGGTATAGATGTTGAGAATAAGTGGTGGTTACAAATAAAAGTGCCGGTCATAGTGAACTTTACACTTGACCGTGCGAGAGCGCGGTGACTCTCAACTGGGCGGAAGAAAGGAAGCTCAGTTAGGGCAGTGGCCGCCAAGTGCGCGGGTCTAGGATCCCAGTCCCCCTTCGGTTTTTAACGTGAGCTCACAGTGTTTTTACACCTCGTTGGGATCCCGACTTTAGACCATTCCGCTGACCCTGTTTTAGGATACCCAGGCGGGGGATCCTTGGTTTTCAGTTTTACGTACGAGCTCGGTTGCCCGTTACCGGTCGGGCTGTTTTCTAGAGCGACTTTTCCGGGAAGTCCCTCTCACCCGTCTCAGTGGCGTAGTTGGGAGTAGACCTATCCCTCTATTGGACCGTCCTTCCAATCAGGGGGCGAGACGGAAGAGCCCTTTTGTTGGCTTCTTCACCGCTTGAGTTTTTCTTCGCCAACAGACTTGGCGACGCTACATCCAGATCATCCATATCTATATCTATATCATTTAGAGTTACATTTGAGACTGTTGCACTAAGGTTTGAAGGGATTGATTCTACATCCAGATCATCCATCTCTATATCCATACCATCTAGAGTTACATCTGAGACTGTTACACTTAAGGTTTTAAGGGATTATAATTAAAATTGAGTAACTGGAAAAGATACTAATCTGATTCAAAATCCCTTTGAGTTAGTGGACGTGTTGGGAACTTAGTTAGGATGCATTACACAACACCGCATGCCTACGGAGGCCCCCCAACCCTAAGACCTTTCCCAAGTCTTAGAGTCATAGTGTGAGGTTTCACAAGAACCAAGACCACAGACTATCCACTAACTTAAAGGAGTAACTAGACTTTAGAGTTTAATAAACCATTATATCTTCTCATCTTATTTTTCCCATCATCAAAATCCAAAAAATATGATCTCTGAGTAATATGAGAATAAAATATCATACTTATGATCAATTAGTCACCATAGAAATATACTCATGTGGGAAATGTTGGGATAATGGCTGATCATAAGAGGTGCTTGCTAGAAATTTGGAAACCTTTTACAATTGCAAGTAGAAATAAATTTTAAATTTGAGTTGCTCATGCCTCTCTACTTGCTTTCTTTTGTAAATAATAAATGCCTGTTATTTTTATATAAGTTTTTGGGAGGTACCAGCAACCGCTGACGCCTTTTTCTTCCTTGCACGCTTGGCAGGCAAACAGCCTGCAGTTCAGTAGCTATAGATGGGTCCAGAAGATAAATTTTATACCCAACGGTATGGTTTATTTTGTGCCAATTTTTTTAGAATTTATAATGTATTATGTTTCTTTCTCTTCAGTCAGATTTTGGGATATACTGTATGTACTGTCAGACTTTGTACATGTAAAATATATGGAAGTTAATGAAATGAAATAAGATTTTGGTGACCATTGTTCTATGTGTTTGTGGTTATAAATGTTGATTGTGAATGTCATGTGGAAAATTATTCGTGCGGAAAATTTCCCCGTACTTTCAGTTACTTAATGCGATAGAAATGAATGTTGTAATGCAAAATGTGTGATTAACGGGTACCCGGATCCTAGGGGTCTCACACGTGGTGTGTGACCTCGGCGTATGCGGTAAGATTTTGGCTTAGAGATAGGGGCATGCACATATGGAGGTGCACGACACCATCTGGGCATTGCCGGTTATGCTGGCTGTGAGGGCTTGGAGCCGCTGTGGTCGCAAGACGGTGTGGATTTGCGGATCGAACTCCCGGCGTGGATCGCCTGGGTTGTCGTTGACGAGAAAGGGTTACGATCTCTGGTCTCATTGTCGTCGACGCCATGGTCGAGGGGGATGTAGGAAATGCTTTTTTTTCGTGCTCAGATATGATGTTGTGCCGTTATTGGGGCATGAGAAGGGATGGCTTATCGCTCGGAGGGTTGTGGTATGGTCTAGGGTTCTAATTAAGGATTCACATCAAGGAGCGATTCTCCAAGATGCTGGTAGTGCCATATTGGAGAAATCATGTGGAAAAATAGTGATTGGAGCCTATCTCTTCTGCCTGATGGAAAGAAGGGACTGGAATTGATTATTGATTAGCGATGTTGCCTTTGGGAATTAGGGCCGGAGAAGACTTTAGATACCTTAATATCACATATATGGCATCCATATGTATATGTCTTGGCTGTTCCATGAACCGGCTCACTCGACTCACTGCAAAGGCAATATCAGGTCGAGTTATAGTAATGTAAAGAAGCTTTCCCACCATATCTCTGTATCTTCTCCTGTCAACCTCCTCAGTATCATTGTCATATAATTTCATACTTGGATCCATAGGAGTACTCGAGGGTCTACATCCAACCATGCCTGTTTCAACCAACAAATCTGTAATATATTTCCTTTGGGTCATGACAAGACCCTGTGCATTCCTGGCAAACTCCAGCCCCAAAAATTATCTTAGGGTACCAAGATCCTTCGTGACAAAGTTACGGCCCAAGAATGTTTTTGCCATCTCTATCCCCTGAGCATCATCTCTTGTAACCAAGATATCATCAACATATATCATGATGACAACTATACCTCGAGAAGTCTTTTGAATGAACAATGAGTGATCCACATTTGATCTTTTGAATCCCTATCGTTTAATTAGAAGGGACAGCTTCTGGAACCACGCTCTTGGTCTTTGTTTAAGGCCATATATAGCCTTGTGAAGTCTACACACCATATGATTCTCCCCCTCAGCAGCAAACCCCAATGGCTGCAACATGTAGACTTCTTCCTGCAGATCACCATACAAGAATGCATTTTTGACATCAAGCTGAAAGATGGACCAATCACATACCACAGTAACATATAAAAGAATGCGAAGAGTAGAGTGACGAGCCACTGGAGAGAATGTATCCATATAGTCCACACCATAAGTCTGAGTGAAGCCCCTTGCCACTAGCATTGCCTTGTATCGATCTAGGCTGCCATCTGCATGGTACTTTATTGTAAATACCCATTTGCAGATAACAATAGATGCACTAGAGGGAGCAGGGACCAAGCTCCATCTACCCCGTGTCTGTAAAGCTGCCATTTCTTCTTCCATAGCTAACGCTAACAATCTATCTTCATAGCATCCTGATAATTCCGTGGTATCTCCACGGAAGACAGAGTCACAACAAATTTCTTGAAGTCTCCAGTGAGACGATGAAAAAAGACATGGGAAGCAATGAGATAAGATGCACAAGTACGTTTCTGCTTCCTAATAGCAATGGGAACATCAAAATCATCATCTATTGCACTCGTCGGTGTACGTTAATCCTGCAAAGTAGAATCCTGCACAGACACACTATCTGAGCCATCGTTAATAATGGCATCTGAACATACCTGAGGCGTGATAGATGGTTGGCGTGCATCCTGAGCATGGCCTGATCGACGAGTATAGTATTTAGGGAATGACAATATAGGTGGTGGTGGTGGTGGAATTGAGGGTGATGGTGGCGTTACAACCGTGTTAGGAATGGACCGAGATGGATTCACACTAGGAGGAACATACACATCGGTATTGGATGGAGAGGAAGTCAATCTATCACCTGCAGGAGAGAAGTGCATAACAGACTCAAAAAATGTCACATCAACACTGACGAAATATTTCTTGCTGACTGGATCATAACATCGGTACCCCTTTTGGGTCCAAGAGTAGCACACAAAGACACACTTGACTGCTCTAGGAGAGAGTTTGTCAAGTCCAGGAGACAACTGGTGAACAAAAGCAATGACACCAAATACACGAGGTGTAAGAGAAAATAGATCCTTGTCTGGAAAAAGGACAGAAATTGGTATTTTCTCACCAAGTACAGAGGACGGCATACTATTCACAAAATAACATGCCGTAATGACTGCATCACCTCAAAAGGAAATAGATGCACAACTCTGGACAAGCAGTGTACGAGTAATATCAAGGAGATGACGATGTCTTCGCTCTGCCACTCCATTCTGTTGAGATGTGTAGGCACATGTGGTTTGATGAATAATTCCTCTGGAAGACAAGAAATGAGAAAGAGAATGAGTGCAAAATTCCAATGCATTGTCTGTACGAACATATTTCAATAAGAGGAAAAAACATTCTACACTTCTATTATAAGATTTTGAATACATCTCCTGCTTCAGATTTGTTCTTTAATAGAAAAACCCACGACACACGAGACAAATCATCAACTACAACAAGGTAGAACATGTGTCATTGATGATCAGGAACACGACTGGGACCTCAAATATCAACATGGAACAACTCGAAAGGGGAGCTACTACTCCGAAACTGACGATTAGGGAAGCTAGCTCGATGGTGCTTTCCCAACTAACAGGCCTCACACTGAAAATACGAACTGGGAGAAATCTGAGGCAATATATGACACATCTTCTGAAGCGGGAGGTGACCAAAACGAATGCCAGGTGTACGGGGAGATTGATCCGGCTGAATAGGAGGAGACACCAGCATCTCTGTCTCATCTAGTACTATTACACCACCTCCTTCGGCGATTGTTGTATCGCGAGGGAGAGGTGGTCAGTCTTCATTCCGTGGACGTGGTCTTCGTGGTCGAGGAGGTTGTTTTCGCCAACCATGCACTTTCTGCCATCGCACAGACCACTCCGAGGATACATGCTATTCAAAGCATGAGTTTCCACCATCGGCACGCGTAGCTGAGCATGTTGCATTGCCATCGGCGTCCACGTCAGATCATAGGTTTGAGGAGCTTGTGGCGCGATTGCGAGATATTATGCCTCAAGCATCTACAGATTCCCCATGAGGCTCTTCAGACATTGCCGCCTCAGGTAGTGCTTCTTCTTTTACATCCAATCATAGTATTTCAGATTGGATTATGGATTCTGGTGCAACCCATCATCTTTGCCGGGATAGAGACAAGCTCGAGTCATACCAAGGTTCAGGAAAGCGGTATGCGTATGCGTTCGGATTGGTCACCGAATACTGATTAAGAGGTATGCGGGGGCATATGCGGTTCTAAGCGGTTTTCTAATTTTTAATTTAAAAATAAAAAATATCTATGAATAACATTACCAATGAAGTTATGTATCTAAGTGGAGTTAAAGAAGATCTAAGAAAAACGGTTCATGTTAGATGGGTGTGCATATATACTTTTAATTTCCTCATATTTAATCACAAGAAAACATTTACCATAAAAACTTCACATTATATGATTCGTAATAACAAAACATCAATACACATACGTGCATTACATAAGCAAAGCCTCAATCGGCATATATAAAAAATATTCGATGATATATTGCATATACTCGTGAAAATAATACATGAGAAAATCATAAAACATTGCATATACATAATGGTATAATGCATTGGAATTGTATAGAAATGCATGTCATATTCTAACAATTGAATGAAGAGGTAGAGTTACAGAATTAAGGACCTGAATGAGAAGATTGAAAAGTTGGAGCTGGAGCAGTATGCGGGGCATATGCGGGATATGCGGGGCATATGCGGGAGGGCGCATAACGCATCGATTCAAGTAATCGGTGCGGTCTGCACGCCGCACGGGCATATGCGGCCGCATATGCGGCCTGTGTGGTCGATTTAGTGAACACTGAGTCATACAGAGACATTCCACCAGGACAGTTAGTGATCATTGCTGATGGTACTCATTTACTCATCGTTGGACCGGGGGAGGTTACCTTGTCACCTTCCATGCATCTACAAAATATTCTTTATGCTCCTGATTTCTCCATGAATCTACTATCCATTAGTCAGATTATAAAAGATTTGCACTGTCGGGCTATATTTGACCCATCTTTTCTTATTTTTCAGGACATACTAACGGGCAAGGTGATTGGTTATGGCTCTGAGCAGAATGGTCTATATCGTCTGGTCCAGACTTCCTATGTTGTCGACCACGAAGACCACATCCACGGAATGAAGACTGACCACCTCTCCCTCACGACACAGCCATCGCCAAAGGAGGTGGTGTAGTAGTACTAGAAGAGACAGAAATGTGGCTGAGCCTCCTGTATACTTCCTCCATAGGAGGAATGGTAGCGTCGGCAAGTATCTAAGAACAGGCGGCTTCATACTCTGGATCAAGAGCCCGAGCAGTACCCCCACCGTGGTAGCATTTCGAAAAGCCTTCTGCTGCTCAGGGGTAGCTGTGGGAGGTATAATACTGTAAAGCTTCTCAAACATCCCTCGCAGGGATGTGTACAAGGAATGCAATGGCCGACCATTCTGCTTCATATTGAATATGTCGTGCTGAAGCTGCAACATTTTCGTCTCATTTCACACCTGCGAATAGGTAGCCGCCGGGATGTCCCACATCGCCTTAGTGGTGGGTTGATGGAGAACATCGTTCGCAATCTCCATTGTCAACGTGCCTGAAAGCCAGACCTTGGCATATGAATCACCAGCCTCCCAGTAGGCATAGATCCCAGTCTTCGCTGCCAGTTCTTCTTTGGTAAGAATGTGTTTCTTACCGTTCGACTTCATGAGACTCATGAACTGCATCGCCCAGAACTCATAATTCGTCCCATCCATCTTGACTATTGGCGCAACACCTTTGAATGCGCCTATGGAGGGCATATCAACTTTGTTATCTGACATGATGTCGGAGACGAAGAACTAGGATCCATAGACCAATGAAGAAGTGTCTACATAAAGTGGACATGATTTGAGTGCATATGTAGACGTTACGCACTCAAATCCATGGAGATGGAGAGGGGCCTATGAAGGAGAAAGTTGCCAGCGTTGAGAAGAGGCCGGGCAGTGGAGGCCCTAACGGTGGGCTATGGAGATCCTGGCAGACTCGGCGGTGACGGGTGGGGCGGTAGAGGGCGGCGACAGTAGTAGATAGAACGAGAGAGAGGGGCGGCGACGCCTCTAGGTCTCGGCGGCGGCGGGAGAAGGAGAGGGGAGAGGAGGCGGTGCCGAAGGGGAGGGGGGGTCGACAGTGAAGAGTTAGGGTTAGGGTTAGGTTTCCTTCTCTGATACCATGTTGGAGGAAAAGAGCAATCTATTATTCCATAGAACCCTAGGCTCTCTTATATAGAGGAGACCCATGGGTATATTACATAGTAGGACATCCGATAAACAAAAATAGGATAAACAGAACACGGAATATATATATATATATATAACTATCTCTACAATACTCCCACTTAATGGCATAGCCCGGTGTGACATATAGACTTCCTTCTCAAAATCACTGTAGTGGAAAGCATTCTTGATATCCACTGAAAGATTGACCGGTTTTTATTTGCAAAAACAAAAATGATCGGACAAAACAAGCCCAACTTGGAGAGGTCCGCGCTTTTGGAGGACTATGCCCATCTCATGGGAAGTATTGTCTTGACATCCTTGGAGATGCATGTTTACTTGGTTGTAAACAATTTTCAATTCCATTTGAATATCATAATTATGCCACCTTGGCTGATCCCTTGTTCAAGGATACTACACGGAATAGAAGCCTAGTGCGTAAACTTTTGGATCTCACAATTATGTGGCCGAGTATCTTATGTTGTCAGCAGAGCCATAAAGTGTATGGAGAGGCCGAGCTATACTCATTGGCATGATCTTCTTATTCTCAGATAATTGAAGAGTTCTTTAAGTAAGGGCCTCTTCCATGCTTCTGATGGTCATACATAGGCTACCTTCTATGTAGATGAAGATTATGTTAGATCTACTGAGTCATGAGGACAGATGCTTCACAAAAGGTTTTGCTATGTTCGTTGCTGGAAATTAATTAACTTGATGTAAAGAGAAGCAAACGATTTTTTCCAGATCCATTGCAGAAAGGCGAATATAGCTCCATAACTTGAACCACTTGTGAATTATTTGGTTTGCCTCTTCTCTTCGGTAACTTGGCGTCGATAAGAGTTCTAGTCCCTCTCTACAGTAACAAGTCAACAGCCTATTTTTCTACCAATTCAATCTTTCATGAGTGTGCGAAACACATTGAGGTGGATGATCACTTTATTATACTCATATATCTATATAGCTTCAGCTTGCAGTTATTTTCACCAAAGCTCTTCCAAAGAAACACAATTCATTGTTGACATCCAATTTAAGCATTACATATAGATATGCTCCAACTTGAGGAAGTATTGATTTTTTATTGTATTAACATTTTTATATTTCTTATTTCCGACAGGGACTTTATTGTATTTTCCTTCTTTGGTGTTAGGGTTTCACCTCTATATAAGAAACCCTATACTCTCAATAAGATTTATCTCATTGCAATCTACTTTCACTGGTTTAATGATCATTTCCTTAAGGATAATCAATAAGAAGAATGTGTCTACCATTTTCAGTAAGGAATTGTTTGATAGTGAATATCCTGTTGTATCATATCAATTATCATGTCATAAATCTGCCTGATATATATTAAATTCAATGTATCTAGAACGCTTGTATTTAAGTTGGCCATCCGGTTGTCTGTTATGATTATGGGGTGGTGTAAGAAATTGTTCTATTTAGTAAAAGCACCTTCCTAGTTTACCAACAGACTTGTATCTAACATTAAGAAATTGATTTTGATTTTTTTACAGGGAACAGATGCATTTTCACAGTCTGGCCTATATTCTAACCATCAAGATATTGGGCCTAGATATGCTGTAAGCGTTGACTTTAAGTATTTCTTTAGCTATATAAATGTCATTAGAAGAAGTTTCCATGGATATTCAATAATTGTGGCATAAGCTTTTTTAACTTTAAACATTTCTTTATAAATGGAGCTGGAAGAAGTTTTCACAGGTATTTGAATGGATCTGTTTTGGACCTGGATTTATCTTACACTAAGATTTTAGTTGATTTTATTAGTTTTAAACCATATACAAGTCCTAATAAATAATAAATAAGCATCTAATAAGGCACCATTGGTGTTAGGTATCTTCACTGTATGAATAAACCGACCATCAAGGTCACAACACATTGTTTTCACGTTGAAAAATCCTCAAAGGGAATAAAGAGATTCACTATGTATTGAAAAAAATAAAACCCTCAAGAAGGTTTTTTTTAAGAATAACATGCATCTAGTCCCATAAAAGTTAAAAGACAATCATATATTAATGGTCATCCAGATATTATAACAAAATTAAAACATGTATTACAACAGCAAGCCCCGACCACTGGGCCTCAAATACTGTTTTTATATTGTTTTGTTGTTCGGAAATACTGATTTTGGAGAGGGAAATATTAGAGCACTTTCACGGATAGTTTGCGGATATGGCTAAAAATCATGAAATGTCTTAAATAGGCGACTTTTCCAGAAGCCAAGGTTGTAATTGTTCTTTAACCAATAAATAAAATACAACTGCCTACTTATTCGCTTAAGAAGATATGCTGATTTGAATTGTACCACATTGTATACTGCTTGCTAAAATACTAATATATGCCTTAAAAAGTAAAATAAGCAATTAACAATAGAAACTATGATGCAAAACAACTTCAATAATAACAGAATTCATAATAAATAAAATACTAGATAATAAAACTAGATAGTAAATATGTACTCTCTTAAATGTAAGAACTAGACGTCCTGGGGATGGATCCATGTATCATCCATGCTACTCGTAAATATTGATTTATGGAGTCCATGAAATAAGAATAACACTCATGTCACTGAGGACTACATGGTTTTATAATTAACTATGTAGTGCCTATATTAATGATCGCATATATCCATAAGGGGATTTGATGCGTGGATAAGTTATTGACTCCTAGAACTGTTATCACTAAATTACCTTTATGCATAACCTATGAGTTAGCCATATTAATTTGTCACTAATTGGGAAAAGGCTTCCAGTTCGAAATGTGTTATTTTAGTCAAGTTTAGTAAGAGTTACAAATCATGATCCACTTATACTGTTAATGATTATATAAGCTCTAGGACATGTCTGTTGTATTTAAAGTTGTATTTAGACTTTAATTGGAAAGTCTATGTAATTACAATTGGCATTCAATTTGGTTTCAATTGGGAAACCAAATGGTTTGGAGGGTAAGTTGGGAATTCCCAAATTTGAAATATGGGAGTTTGGGTGGAAGTTTAGTCCCACACCGGGGAGAACTAAACTTTTTGGTGGACTTAAATATGAGTCCACACCCCAAGCTCTTGTAGCAATAGTAGAGAGGAGGAATGGAGGACCACACACGCGCGCGCGCGCGCGCTCCGCTCCATCTCCGTCTCCGTCTCCGTCTCCGGCTCGGGCTCGGGCTCGGGCTGTAGATTTCATTTGGTAAGTCGATTAAATTAATCGTGTACGATTAATTTGGTAAGTCGACTTAAATGGGAATTTAATACGAATTTTTGGGATCCGAAAGGATGCGTCTTCGGGACGCATCTTTTGGAAACCAAAGGACGCATCTTTTGGAAACCAAAGGACGCATTCTTTGGAAACCAAAGGTCGCGTCTTTAAGATGCGAGACCCTCTATTTATATCCCTCACCCGACTCAGTTTTTCTACACTCGCTAGAAAAACCTCTCTCTCACGCCGTCTCTCTTGTTCTTCCTCTCGCGGACGAACGTCTTTTTCTTCACCTCTCTCGGCTGCAGTTCACTGAGGTACAATCGAGGACGATCCCGTTGGTGTGCGCCGACAACGATCGTGAACCGTCGTATCCTGGGAGCGGATCGCCAGTACCCTACGCACCGGTATTGTGGGGGCGATATCTTCTCTAAGGACAGTCCATTTTCATGGACGCTTCGGTGACTTCTAAACTAATCTCTATTTTATTTTGCTTGCCGCAATACGTTTATTGCTTTACCCTTTCTGGATCCTGCCCGTATTTGTGTTTCTGTTCTTTTAATCGGTTCCTATTTACATTGAATAATCGGATAATGATTGGGAAACATATGATTAATATGATGTTAATTTGTATCGTTTCTCTGTTAATTCATTTGGATCCGATTTTATACTGTTTAATGTATGAACTGGTAATCTTATTTACAACAATGTCTCTATTAAGACGGGCTTGTAGGATGCATCCTATCTTTGGCCGTGTCTCTAATAAGAAGCCTACTCCATCATACCGGCAGTTTATTATGATCTTTCTGTAGTTTCTATTCCCTGGACACATCAAGAGATACCTCATGATTGTAAATGGCATCTTATATGAAAGAAGAGATGTCTACTCTTCAGACTACATGCAATGTTAGGTGGACCTGTACTTAATGCTACAACTGTGGGGCAAATAGATTTTTGCAATTAAATATTGTTCTGATGACTATATTGAACATTTTGAACATTACACTGTCATGCTATATGGTGGTGAGACATTCCCTCATTTTGCTCAACTCACTATACCACAATTTTGTCTTTGTTAATGCTATCAGCAAGGACTGGGCACTTTTTTAGCTTGATGTGAAGAATTCTTTCTTATGTAATGATCTTTACGAAGAGTTGTACATGTAGTAACCCCTGGGGTTCACCATGTAGGAGTGTCAGAGAGTTTGTATGTTACATAAGGTCATCTATGACCTTTAGCAAAACCCTAGAGCTTAGTTCCTAGAGATAATTGAAGGTGAAAGATTTGTTCAACCCATTGCAGAGCATTCATTATTTGTTAGAAACAACCAAATGTATATATATGTCATTCTCATCTATGTGGATGTGGATGATATGATTTTTACGATCAAGGCCATCCTTATACACTTCTCCAAGGACTTTGGAGATCTATGTTACTACCCTATAATATAGTTTGCTTGGAATCATATAAAGATTTATTGCATGCTCCATCTTCAATTAATTAAAAACTCATATCAGATACCCTGTCAAGGATCCTACCAGTGAGCACCCACTTTGAGGTTCTTAAGAGAGGGTGTTTTAATATTTATGCACGGATATTTCCATGATACTTTTGACCATTTACAAAAATGGAGTCATCTTCGGCCAATAAGACTCATCGCATAGTATTTACAGACTTATACTATGACTTTGAGTAATGAAGAAACATAGTGTGGAGAAAAATGGAAAATGAATAAAATAGTTTATTCAAGGGGTATGGGTTTCTTATACAACGTGAAACCCTAGAGCTCGAGAGGAGATAATTAAATAAGAGAGGGTTACATGACTCAATAAATAAAAATAAAGATAGTATAATCGAATAGTTTCAACACTCCCCCTCGAGTTTGAGCATATCTATCAACCATGCCCAACTTGGAAATCAACCATGATACGTGTTTCTTCGGGAAGGCCTTTGTCAATAATCAATATATCTGCAAGCTGAAAGTCCATGGAGATTTGTGGACTAGTGATTGTTGGTTCTCGGACTTACTGATGGGGTGCGTGTGGAGAAGACTGTATAATCTGGATCGCTGCAAAAAGAATTATCTAAAAGAAGCACATCATAACATAGCACTTTCAATCACAATAAAAGCTATCAACTACATGTGCATAAACTATCAACCACAAGTGCACTTTGAACAGTGTAGAACCTTCTGTGCTGCAAGATGCAACCATCACTGAGGAGGTCTATATGGTGGCTGGTGGTGGGGTAAGTAGCTTTCTTATGCGACTATAGACCTCATCCATGGGAGGTATGTTCGCTCATGTAAGATGTTGTGCATGTGCAACCTTGTACTCCAGATCCAGGACTACCAAGAAAACTCCAACTATTGTGGAGTTCCTGTATGCCATCTGTTGCTTCGTAGAAGTGGTAACGTGCATGAAGGTCTGATGTTTCTCAAATATGCCACGAAGAAAAGGGTAGAATGTATGCAGAGGACAACCATTCTGCTTAGCCATGTATATATCAAACTGTCGATGAAGAATTTTGGCCTCGTTCTTCATGTGGGCATACATGGCTTCCATAATATCCCACATCGCATTGGCGGTGGGATGGTTTAAAACGTCGTTGGCAATCTCCGAGGTAAGAGTCCTAGAGTGCCAAACACATGCGTATACATCATCTTGCTTCCATGAAGCATTCTCCCCAGCCTTATTTGTCGGCTCTGGCATTGTCAGAATGTGTTTCTTGTTATTGCACTGCATAAGTTTCAAAAATTGCATGGACCGCAATTCATAATTGGTCTCATACAACTTCACGATGGGAGTGGGGCCCTTAAAGACACCAGACGAAGAGAAGACATCGCCCTTGTTCTCTGACATGATGAATAAGGTCGAAATGGAACTCGACTGGGTAGTAGACTGATCCAAGTGAGTCTACATTGTCATATAGAGGATAGGTTTTACGTGTAGACTCATAAAACTATCCTCATCAATCCTCGATCTGTGCTAGTATCGGAACAAGTGATTTGTAGGACTGAAATCACCTTTTTTAGTCAAATTCTTATCTTACAGCAAATATGAAAAGCATCAAAGAGTATATAGAAGGCCCACAAGGGCCTACTGAGACCGAGAAATGCCCTAGGGGGCTGGCAGAGGTGCTGAAATGGAGGGCTCGTACGGGCCTATTGCGAGCCGAGAAACGCCTTAAGGGGCTGGCAGAGGTGCAGGTGTGGTGGTGCCGAGGGAGGGCCCAGCATGGCCTTACGACAACACTAGTGGTTCGAACAGGGGCCTGTGTCATCATGGAGGCCCTGGAAGGGCGGTTGGGTGGCTTGCAGAGCATCCTTAAAAGGAGATAGGGCGACGAGGCAAGACATAGGGAATGTCTCCGATGACGCATGAGGTAGAGGTGATGGGGTAATGAGCGCGGTTGAGGCACAAAGGTACTAGAAGTCTGGTCTAGGACTGTCCAAAGAAGGTCGTATCGATATCGATATCGTTTCGGTCTGCCCAGAAATGGATATATCATGATATATTGTCGATATATCGACAATATCGGTGGAAATGTTGAAAATGGCTAAAAAAACCATTTTTTGTCATTTTTTCAGAAATTATGATCATCCAAGATATTAAAATAACAAATAACTTACAAATACACACTTATGTCACATATATCGGTCATTTATAGCCCATATATCGTACATATCAGTCATATCGAACATATCGCTATTAGTGTTTATTCCTGACCTGTAGATATTGGAAATGGATTCCATTCAAGTTCTTATAAGTTATAACATTAAATAACTTACAAATATACACTTAGATGACACATATAGATCATTTGTGAAGACTATAATCCTTATATTGCACATATCGGTCATATCGAACATATCGTTGGTACTGTTAGTTGTTGACCTATATATATTGAAAATGGGGTTCATCCAAGTTCTTAGATCACTAAATAACTTACAAACATACTCTTAGATCACACATATCTATCATCTATGAAGCTTATATCGCATATATCGATCATTTCGAACATATCGATATTCATGTTGATTCTTGACTTATATATTTTTTGAAGAATTGACTTATAAATATTGGAAATGGATTTCATTCAAGTTCTTTACAACATGAAATAACTTGCAAATATACTCCAAGTTGAAGAACCATTGTATGCACTCTCATGTCTCCCGAAACAAAATATATATAAACCATTGTGTGTTTTAATACTAGATGTAGCTAGATATGTGTTTTAATATTGGGTGTAGCTAGATAAATAGTGGAATCAATATTGCATGAATAATAGCATTTTGTACTAAATCCAGTCATTTTTGATAGATATGAGCCGATATAGCGATATATCGCTGATATATTTCCCATATCCCTGTAAAGGATATACTGGGTGATTTCGATACCCCTTCCCTGTCGAAACCGATATATCGGCGATATATCGTCAACACAACTTTCTATGGGACCGTCACCCTGATACCATTTGGAGAGAAAATAATGAGTTGCTTATTCATTAGACCTTGGGGTTCTCTTATTTAGAGGAAAAACATGTTGGGCAAATTACATAAAGTAGACAGAAAGAAAAGATAATACATGAAAAGAAATAAAAAGATAACTAATATCTCATCAATGACATTAATGTTTAGAGATGCAATGATAATTGTTTATGTTTCGAACTTGCTTTATTAGCATTTTTATGTATTTTATGGTCAAATTGTTTATGTTTTGAACTTTTATCATTGTTTGGAACTTTAGATAGTTTAGCTCACATGTGGTGCGAACTTGGATGCTTGAAACATGGAATTAGCATTGCAATGCCATAATGTTATGTTTTTTATGAAAGTATTTAATTTTCTAGCACTTGCAAAATATGATTATGAATAATTGTCGTGATTTATGAATTTTTTTCATGCAGCGAGGCTCACACCTTGATATGCCGGGACGCTTATACCTCGAGGCAAAACTGCAAAAAAAGCCAAAAATGCCTCGATACGCCTCACGTTTTTTAAAATCTTAAACGCACTAGAGTTAATAATCCATGCTGCATTGTGGCATAACAGAGTTGGCTACAATACATGAGGTAATAGCCAGATGTGTAATAGAAGTTGTCTCACTTGGAGTAGAGTTCTATAATAGTTGTATCAGGTGGGAGTAATCTATGGCAGAGAGTTGGATTGTCTTTCCATTGGAATCCTAATCAGAAGGTGTCTCTATCCCATTCGCATTATAATTAGATGCAGATGCAACTATAGATTGATGAGGGACACCAAAGTTTGCCTAGTACCGCTCTGAAGGAAGGTTTCATCGCTGATAGTGGATGGACTAAGTATGGCTACGACCATGGCTAGAATTACGAATTTACGACCACGGATATGACCCAAGTCATGGCGTTGACCTCCACAGAATCTGCGATGTTTGCCTCTCCCAAATGAGGCAAGGAAGGCAGAGTTCTCCGCAGGCCGCAAAAAAGCAATATGGCTAGTAGTAGCCTTAAGATGGTGAAGACGGACATAGATGACCTTGATGGCAGAATATCATATTTAAAGAACTGGTCCTTCACAGTTTGATAGCAAGGATCTAGGTTGGCAAGAAATTTGTAACCATGCCACTCGGATCTCTCTGTTACTTGTTTGGGATAACAAGCCAACTAAAAGATGACAAGTTCCTCATAGAGACCAGCGATCTGCTAATAGTACTCCACAAGAGTGGACGCCAGCTGAGAGGCGTTCCTGATCCACATATAGATGTCGACAAGACAAGGCTTGGTAGTTTGTTGAGAGTAAGTCCGTGTCAGTTTTTCTCACATGTCCTTTACGGTATCCTTGTATAAAAGATTCGGCTCGATGTGGGACTTAGCACTATTGGCCATCCAAGTCATGACCTGATAGTTGTCCCCAAGCTGGGACTCGTAGTCCTTATAAGTCTCCTTTAGCGGTTCCTTTGTAAGAATAAAGATCTTCCTTTGACCACCAATGACCATTTTGAAGGCCCAAGATAGCGAGACCATATCACATATCTATCATTGTCCTTGAGTTTTATTTTAAGTCCCTTGAACCATTATAGAAGATGTAGAGTACATGGGATTGGTCTCGGTAGAAGTCGTAGCCATCATGGTCAGATATAGAGTTCAAGACGCAGTTGTATGCACTTTAGCACACATGAAATGAGGGCACGATGCCATTGTTTTGTATCATAGGTCTTACGCACAAGTAGATTGGTATGCAACATATTTGAATTCAGCCACAACATGTTGAGGGTCCAAATTGATAAAGAGGAAGTGCGTGGCTTGGCCAACGATGTTCGTTTTCGATAATCGAAAGCTAGAGGTAGCACAACAAATTAGATCAGGGCAACGCCGGTGTTGCAAATCATATCAGGGCGGCGGCACTTCCTCATGTTGCCACAGGTTGCCATTCAGATGGGGTCTGTAGCGACGTCGAAGACCACTGCGAGGGGCCTTGAGGTGGGTGCATATGGGGCAACAATCACGGAGGGGGGATTTAGGTATGAACCTCGATATAGGATCATTGCTTTCATATCATGTGGAGAAAATTGAGAATGAATAAAATATTTTATTCAAAAGGTACGTGGTTTCTTATATAACATGAAAATCTAGAGCCCAAGAGGAGATAATGTGAGTTCTTGGATCGTGGCACCACTAGAGGGGTGGTGAATATAGGTTCAAAGAAGTTTAAAATCTTTTCACGGAGTATATAACATACATACAATATTCAATCAATCAAGCTAGTCAGTACATTGCACAATATTTTTACGTGGAAACCCACCTGGGTAAAAACCACGACCTAAGTCATCGGACTCGGGATTTCCCGATTAGCCGAGACAATCAACTGCTTCATTAAAAAGCCTTATATATTTACGTGGATGTCTCAAATGATTACAAAGCATACAATATTACAACCTTGGATCAAACACCAAGATCAACACTACATATTACACATTATAGCAAGCGTAGAGGACTGATGAAACTTCGCTTTCCTCTGAAAATGCAAATCTACAAATCCAGGTACTTCCCTACAAACTTGAGGATCAAATACCACAAGTTTCTGCAGTAACAGTTAGGAACATAAACATATATTTTGCAATAACTTTTCTTTTTAGCAAAAACCTTTTTCTCAAATATATTAGAATTAGATATTAGAACTTGAAGGTTAAAAGTGGGTTTGGTGAATTTGGAATTCATACGGAGCGAGAATTTAGCCGAGAAGTTGGATTTACATTTTTTTGATTCAAGATCTAAGTATTTATTCATTGTGGGAATTATTTTATGTTTATGTATTTTTATATACATTTTTATAAATAAGTTCGAAAAAGAATTGAGTCAGAAGGAGTTAGTATGAATTTATTAAAAACGAAGAAAATTTGGGTATTTATAGAGGATTATTTACAAAAAATATTCAACACTTTATTATTTATTTATTTATTATTATTCCCCAATTATTTTATGGGCTTCATTATAATATAAATATACATTATTAGTATATTTTTATTAAGGATTGTATTTTTGTTAATTTATTGAATTAGGGACTTTTATTAGGTTATTTGTTCAGAGATTCAAGCTAAGAATAATATGGGAATTGAAGATGAATGATGTAGGGGTTGCTGACAGCATGGGAGGAATTTTCGCGATATATCGGCAATATATCGCCGATATATCGATATCGAGATGCGACCGATATGGGTATAGATATGACGATATATCCCAGTTTTCAGGCATTTCCTTCGCAAAAGATCGTCGACATGGGCGATATTTCGACGATATATCGCTGATATATTATCGAAATATCGTATCGATATGGCCTTCCTTGGCTGACAGCAGAGGTGGATCACCTCTACTGTAGAAGAGTCATGACAGAGAGGTTATCCCCAAGCACAACAAGTGGTTCTGATGTTCACTTATGTCGATATTCATCTAAGCTGGAGCTGTGAGTTGTGTTGAGATGGGTCTTCTTCCTCCTCCCAATGATGTTGCGTCACAGAGACTAATATGGGGATTGAAGATGAACGACGCATGGATTGCAACTGCTGCAATTGAGATGGCTTCGTCTCCGATGAATATCAGGCTATCGATCTTCTAGTCCACCACCTACGAATGTCAAATAGGAAGCTCGAACTTTTGGAGAGTTCGGCTAATATTGTGTTCACAAAAAAGTATTAAGCCTTCTCCCGCTGTAAGTAGGGTCGGCTATAAGGATTCTTGCTCAAATCAATGTTGAAAGATCTGACTATTTTTTACGCTGGCCGTCGACTACCTAACACAACCCGTGCATTAGTGGGATTTGAATCCTGATCTTTTGTGTTCATGTTTAAAAAAAAGATGCCATCTCTTACATGGAACCCTTTTATTGCGGCTGAAAGAGGGCATGAACATGTGACATCGTTATTTGTATGATTGATAAGATCTCTGATAGAGTTACAAAAATTGCTATTCAATATTCAATTAGAAGGGTTACTGAATAAATAATAAACAGTATTCGGATGATTAATAAGAAATATTCGATTATGCATTTTAGTCATTTTAAGGATAAAAAGTATGTTTAATTTATACAATCTTATATATTTATATGTATATGGTCTTTAATGAACAAGATAAAAGTACCAATTAAATTACAATCATAGTTTGTAATCTAACTTTTATTTTGCATTAAAGAAAAAGTATGAAAAACCTCGAAAAAAACAACAAAGCCTTGTCTCACAACAAGTTAAAAAACCCCCAAAAAAGTCATAATAAATAATATTATTTTTATTAGTTGATTGACTTTTCAGTTCGAGCTATTCTATTCAGTCACCCCACTGAATAGAGTAGTCATATCAATTACTGGTCTAGTCCAATGACTATTGCAATAGTGCTCTCTATAAACTATTTGTTGCTATCTTTGAAATGAGCAAGGATATCGGTTTGGAAATGTAATTTCCATGGGGATTGTGAGACTTGTATGGATTGTTACAATCACAAGCATGGTATGAAAAAATGCACCTCAAGGCGGTCGAGGCGTACGCCTTGAGGTGAGGTAGTCCTTTTTAGCATCGAGGCATGCGCTTCGGTCCAGTCTAGTGAGGTGTGCGCCTCAGGAGGCTGAGGCGTAGCCTCGAGACGTTCCGGAGACGGTCGAGGCGTTTTGCGAGACGTTTTTGCTTTTTTGAGGTATTTTTTATGATTTTAAATGTTTACTTGGTAGTTTGAGAAGCTTATATATATATACTTCTTTAAGATAATGATTATATGAGATAAATGCCTATATCTGATATTTCTTTCATACCCATAACTTCATATTTACTATTAATTGTGTCCGACTATTTCGCAGACTCTTAATATTTCTCTTTTAGTGAATGGATTCATAAATATCAAATCCAACAGTACTCATAAACTTAATGAGCTTTGCAATATATCATGTAAAATGAAATAGATAACGTTCACAACTTACTATGTTGCCATATATTATATGTTTGACATATTACATAAATTTCGACGTATATTTAATTATACAACAATATTTCAAAGGTTTGCTCGAAATGGATAGGATTCATGGTTTCTCGTGCGACCTTATATTAGGCACATAATATTAATTTCTTCGACGTATATTCAATCGTACTTTTAATTACAACAATATTTCAAAGATAGATATGTATTGTTTAATTCTTTCACAACATTTATAGACAATGAATTCTTCTTTGATTGGATGAAAATGTGTATAAAGGGATATGATGTTGTTTTATCTTCTATTATTGCGTTCTTATCTCTATTATTTCATAATATTTTATAGTGCTAAGTATTATATATTGGGAAATAACATATAATTACATTGCCATATATATAATTATAGTTTTCTGCATATTTTTCTTTATAAACTGAGGCTTACGCCTCGAGGCTACACCTCGCCTCGATTTTGACGAAAATGCCTCGTTCCGCCTTTCATTTTTTCAAACCTTGACCATAAGTACTCAAACAAACGAGAATGTTAGTAGCACCTGTCAATCAAAAGATACCAAATAAATAAGCATTCCACAAGTGGCATAAGTATTTCATGTGGTAACCCCTTGGGTAAAAACCACGGCCAGAGTCTTCTTGACTCGATCTTTCAACCTTATTCATCCTCGACCATTCTATTAAACTTGGATTACTCATGTGGGCAACCCAATCATCTTATATTGAGCTGATTCACGTAGACAACTCCAATTATAAGTATAAAAATACACCTCATTAACCTGAAATGTAAACAAGTGCTTACAAGGATTGTAATGAGCACCTTCATTTTTACAAGTGCTTACAATCATTTTAAGTAAAATTACAAATTTTATATCATGTTCTTCCCATAAATGATCATTTTTTACAAAAAAACAAGTTTTAAATTAATGCGAAATGATTTTATCTTTCTTTGTATCAATATTGTCCTTTTTTTAAAATGATTATTTTGGATAAATTTAAGATCTAAAAATGACCACCTATAGTACGAATAAAATATAAAAATTGTAGAACAAAAAAATTTTCAAAATAATTGTAGACACTTGTTACAATTCGAATGAGCCCTGTGCTCATTGGAAAATCCCACCATAACGCCCCCATATATGCGCGTATGTATGTATGTATGTATGTATGTATGTATGTATGTATGTATGTATGTATGTATGTATGTATGTATGTATGTATGTATGTGTGTGTGTGTATGTATGTATGTATGAAGCTCCATGTATATGGTAGGAAGGGTGAATGGATATTTATCCATACGTAAAAAGATGCAGACGTGGATGTTTACATCTAATGTAAAACAAATAGGTTAGAGGATGGCACATGGATATATGTATCCGATTATATCCCTGAATGTGAAATTTTGAGTATGAACTTTTGGTTAGCAGTTGCATGTTTAAGTCCATTCTTTTTTTGGATGTGAATCGTCCCTGGCTGAACATTTAGACTGTACTTCAGATGACAGAGTGATTTTAAGTAATGTTGGATGAACACTTGAAATCTGCACTTGAGATGACCCAATAATTTTAAGGGTCTCTATAAACTTTTCCAATTGTGTGACAACCCATGTATTCTTCATATTTACCCGCCACCCCCAAAAACTTAGTAATTCACATCATGACGCCTCTGGTAAATCCGTACGAGTCGCATTGTAAGACAGTAAGTTTGCATGGTTCTCGGATAAATACGAAGAATACATGGGTTGTTCCGTATGTCAGACAGAGTAAGTTTGCATGGATCTCGTCTGTAAAAATCCCTAATTTTAAGCGGTGTTAGATCTAAAACCTGCTTACAAGTGAGAAGTACATGCACTGAGCTGATGTTTCATTGTTATCCGATGGTTTCCATTCTCGAGGGCCTGATTTTTGTAAGTTGTGTTTTAATTATTACCAATGAAATGTGGAATTCCTTAGTTTTTTCCAAAATAAAATGTGCAGGGCGTGCTACTTGGTCTTTCGAATACTGCTGGTGTATTAGCAGGCGTGTTTGGAACTGCAGCCACAGGTTACATTCTGCAACATGGTATGTACCCTTTCTTGTAATCAAATATAATTTTCCTAAACTCTAGTAGTGTTTCTATGGGATGTGAAGTGTAACACACGTACCCCCAAAGATAGTCCCACATCTAAAACTCACACTTGTGTGAGAGTGGGTTATAAGTGGTGGGGATTACTACTTGACAACTCGGGCTTAAGCATTTTGGGTGGTTGTTAACAGATCCATTTGGGTTCGAACCCAACAAGTTGTCAGGGCCAGTTTTCTTCGATAACGGACCGGGGACCTAAGCCTGAAACATTACACAAACTGTGTAGTCACTCTTGATACTGGAAAATGATATGTTCATGACTAGCTGATGATCCCTGATTTTTTTCCTTTCTGGCATCACAATGATCTATGTCAATTCTAGGAGGAAAAGAACCATACTGAAATGCTAATATTTTATTTGAGAATTAATACAATGGAAAGACCTTCATTTTTGCAATATGACTATCGTCATTAGCCAATAATGGGAAGATTGACAGTATTGCAATATGACTATCGTCATTAGCCAATAATGGAAAGACCTTCAATCTAAGTTTCTTATGTCTCTTTTAATGATTTTTAGGTTCTTGGGACGATGTCTTTGGAGTCTCGGTAGGCTTTTACCTTGCGGGAACCCTTATCTGGAACTTCTTCTCTACTGGTGAAAAAATAATCGATTAATCACTGGTGCGAACATTAGTCTTAGGCAGATTCACTTGGACCAAGAGGATAGGCATGGGTGACTTCCATGGAAAGGTTGGCCGGAAGAGGATATATACTGCAATTCAGGCTTCCACCAGGACCGGTTCTACACACAAGTAAGGAAGTTATGTACATACTTGAAGCATTCTAGATGATATTTGTCTTCTTAAATCTTGAGCCATTTAGGTTAGCCTAAATTATTTGTGAATATCCAATTGATTTATTGCTCAATATGAGAATAAATCTTAGGCGGTGTATATAAATAACATTTTTGTGTACACTTCATAGCAATAGGTAGGTGATATATAAATCAGATTGAAGGTATTGTTGCTTGAGTTCTGTACATGCACAGGGTGTTTTTCCATAGAATTGTTGTAGAAGATAGTTTAGTAGATGTCAATAAATTGTTGTAGAAGCAAAATTTTTAATGATAAGTACAACTGTAGTGGACCTATGGAAGGTCTAGCAATCTAATTTCGTTAATTGCTGAAAATTGTGCTCAACGCTAGCTCTAAAAAGCCAAGTTATTGTATGCAAAGTATCTGCTACCGATAACCTTGCATGCTCTAATAAGTGCATCAAGCATATTTACCAAGGTTCCTGCTTGGTCAAAATCCATTCTACAATATTGAGGTTGATTGCTGTTTTACAAGAGATTTGATTTAGAGGGTTTTTTTTGCAGTACCAATGGTCCTTTGTCACGGTATGTTGCAAACATGTTTACCAAGGCACTTTCACGGAGCTTCTTTTGAGAAATGTTGTAAGCTAAGCATAATAGGTACATATGCTCTAGCTTGAGTGGGAGTAAGAATATGCTAGTAGATACTTTGATGTACAACAGAGGACTATTGTAAACCCAGCCCCCTCCCGAGGCGCTCGATCTTGATCGGGCAGTTTGCACGAAATTAGGGTTTTTGTGGGCCTTTATCATGCGAACCGTTCGATCAAGATCGAGCAACTCGAGAGGGGGTTGGGCATACACCAGCCCTCTGTTGTACAACAGATGATATGCTCTCATGAGAATATACGTTTGTAGAAAGACTTCACACATGCACGTGTAGACATGCTTACTAGTGCACTGCCATGAGCTTGTTTTGGGAAATGTTGTAGTAAGATAAGCATTATAGATTATTGTGCTATGGCTTGAGTGGGAGTATTATAATAGATATGCATGTACCCGCATTCCTTCGTCAAAGTAAGCTACAAACATGCTTACCAAGGTACACATGCACCTTGTACGCCCGTACTCACACGGGCTACGGGCTCACACACACACGTATGCTCTTGGTTGCACATACACATGTCCCTACATGACCTAACATGCATGCAAGTGCAAGTATTCACGGACAAACATATACACACTAGCATAGGCAGCACCTGCACACGTGGACTCACCCCCTTGCCATGCACTCATGTAAGCACATACCCACAATGTCGCACGCATACACATACCCACTCCCTCACACATCGACACCCCCTGTACACATGCACTCACCCATACTTTTTAGATCACATACTTTCTAACACTCCCCGTGAGCCTTGAATTCAAAGGGTTGCTGTTAGGGATGACGCAAATAGTTACAGATATATCCTTATCCGATCTGTCACCGTATCCGTTTTATAGAGATTTTGATATTTGTATCCGTATCCGTATCTGTATCCGTTTTAAAATGGATACTGATATGGATATCATTTTGATATCCACAAACATCCGTATCCGTATGTTTGTTTTCGTATATTAATATAGACATCAATTTATTTTTAACAATATATAACATAATTCTATACATTCTTTTACCATATTTGTATAACTCTTATGATACAAACACATTTCGTAAATTTATACCATGCGTTTTTCATCTAATTCATAGATATTTAAGTCGATTCTATAAAGTATTTCTAACATTACTCGTATGCGATTGGTATCTGTTTTACATCCGTTTTCATATTTTAAGGATATGGTAAGATAGTTTTAATATCCGTCAATATCTGTATATGCATCCGTATTCGTATTCAAAAATAGATAAGGATACAGTAATACCTATATCCATATCTATACCCATCTGTTTGCATCCCTAGTTGTTACATACAAATCACCTTTTGGAGATCATCGTAGAGGAAGATATTTTCTGTGTCAAGCTCATGTAGAGACAATTCTTTGTGAATGACAACAAAGAATAGTATCTGCAATGTAGCTTGTATGAAATAATAGAGAATGTGTCAAAGTAGTTCAAATCACAGGTTTGAGTGAAGCTTTCGTCGACATCATGCAATGAGAACGGATCCTCTGCTGGTGCTGTAACGTAGGGATCTCATAGGGGGTCGGGGATGGTTGGCTCCCGATAAGAGTCGTATGATCTCCATCGGACGGATTCCTACACCTGTTGTATTACAGTAGATGATCCGTCTTATCATGCACTAGACCCTTTGGAATTATGTTCCATAGTAGCGTTTTTTTATGAGTAGTAAATCATTGTGAAAGCTTCATTGCCTAAGAAATATCGATATGGGTTTGAGCTGCAAATAGTTCTTAACGAATTGCATGCATGGTTCAAATGTGTCAAGGTCATTAGCGTGCACCATACATGCTAGTGTAATTTCACACGAAGTCTTATTGTCCTATATATTTACTACAGAAATATCTTCATTTGGACATGTAATCATGTTTAACATCCAAACTAGTAGTTTGTACTACATTTGGTGCTTTAGGATACCGTTCGGCAAGGGGGTTAAACTCCCCTCTAGGGAGTTTACCCCCCTTAACCCACCCTCCCTCTCTCTTATGTGGGTCCCACTTTATTTTTTTTAAAAATTAAATAAATCAATTTTACATCATCAATCCTATCAAAAAATTATATATTATACCATCATATCATATAAAAATTATAAACTACTCCACTTTTCCAAACTTCAATACAATCATATCACAATAACTACTCATTTTTTCAAACTTCGATACAATCATATCACAACAAACCCACTTCTAACCCACTCCTAGTTTAACCCTCTATCCAAACACTAAAATCCAAAAACGGGTTACCATCTACCTGTTTAACCTGTCTTAACCCGCTAACCAAACGCAGGGGTTCCTAAAGTGGAGGTTCCAAGGCTTCTTGTCATTTTTAGAGTAAGCTAATCAATAATCAAACAAATCATCTTCTTCTTATTTTACTTGGAGGAAGTCCTGGGTCGAACTCACAAAGAGACAACCATACAACTAGAGATGAGTATAGAGAAATAGGCTTAGGTCATGCTACAACTTAAGCCTTGAAGTATTTTAATTCTTTAATTCATTATCTTGTTATTACGTGTTTTTGAGTTGATTTTGTGACTACGTTATACTTAAAAATATATAGGTATATTTTGTATTTTTATGTGATTTTTAATTTCAAAATTTTATGTTTTTTATTTTATGTTTTTTTTAATTTTACCTTTTTTTAATTTTAGTTCGGAAATATAATTCCAATTGAAAATGATTTAGAATATATGCATGAATGGATGTATTTTAATTTATGGAAAGGTGGTAGGAGTATGATAAAATAAAGAACAAATTATTTTTTTGTCTTTTGTCCTTTTAAAGACTTTTGGGAGTTTTCGAAGCACTTAAAACAATTTAATTGGAATATACAAAATGATAATTTGAAAATAATTATAGGCTTAAGTGAAAGTTGCAATAAAAGTTTTATATGTGATTAAATGTACTTATTTTTTACGAACTTATTTTAATTCTTTTTAATTTATTATCTTTTTATTATGTGTTTTGAATTGGTTTTGTGGCTACGTTATACTTAAAATTATATTGGTATATTTTATATTTTTATGTGATTTTTAATTTCAAATTTTCATGTTTTTAATTTTATGATTTTTATTTCCTTTTTAATTTTACCTTTTTTAAATTTTAATCTGAAATATAATTACAACTGAAAAATTATTTAGAATATATGCATAAATGGATGTATTTTAATTTATGGAAAGGTGGTAAAAGTATAACAAAATAAAGAATAAATTATTTTTATTTTTTGTTCTTTTAAAGCATCTTGGGAGTTTTCGAAATACTTAAAACAATTTAATTGGAATATACAAAAGGGAATTTATACAGGAGGGTTGCGCGTTAGGTAGCCGACAGCCAGCGCAGGAGAGATAAATTCGTAAATAGTATTCTTAATTTCTTCTAAGAACACTATTTATGAATTTATCTCGAAACCGTTCGGATCTTTTAAACATGGATTTAAGCAAACATACAGATTTCGTTGGGGCGTTCCCTACTTGCGACGCGTTGCATCGCCCGAATGCAATGAAAAATTGGCAAGGGCCGCTACATTACAGCCTGGATGTAGTTCAAAATTTACAAGGGTTCTCGCATGAGGAACGCATGCGGGTAAATAAGCTAGTTCCGCTGCATCACCGTCCGGATGCAGTCCAAAATTTGCAAGGGTTCTCGCATAATGGACGCATGCGAGTAAAGAAGTTAGTCCAAAAGAGATTGCAAAGGAAGTTACGGATTGGTAGTTGGAATATCGGTACTTTAACTGGAAAATTGATGGAGATAGTGGATACAATGGAAAGAAGGAAGATTCATATATTATGTCTTCAAGAGACTAAATGGGTTGGAGAGAAAGCAAGGGAGATCGAGAAGACATGCTTTAAACTTTGGTATTCAGGTAAAGATAAGGGCAGAAACGGTGTTGGAGTGGTTGTTCATAAAGATTTGAAGGATTGTGTGGTTGAGGTGCAAAGATTTGGGGATCGGATTATTTTGCTAAAGTTGGTGCTTGAAGAAGAAATTCTGAACATCATCTCAGTTTATGCACCACAAATTGGTTTAGATGAAAGGACTAAACAAGCTTTTTGGGAGGATATGGATAAGATTTTACAAGGAATCCCACAAAGAGAGATGATTTGCATAGGTGGAGATCTTAATGGCCATGTGGGAAAAGATGCTTCAGGGTATGCAAGTGTGCATGGAGGACATGGTTTTGGGGATAGAAACGAAGAGGGAAAAATCATTCTGGATTTTGTAACTGCATATGATCTTTTCGTAGCAAACACTCTTTTCAAGAAGAGGGAGGAGCATTTAATTACTTATAAGAGTGGCTCAACTAGAACACAGATCGATTACTTTGCGTTGAGGAGAAGAGATCGGTTATGTTGCAAAGATGCAAAGTAATCCCTGGAGAGAGTTTGACAGCCCAACATCGCTTGTTAGTCTTGGATTTACAAATAAAAGGGCTGGTAAAGAAAAGGAAGGTTCCTAAGAGCACTAGAACTAGGTGGTGGAATCTTTCGCTGAAGCAATCAAGCTTCAGGGAGAAGGTTTTAGAAGACTTATCTTGGTATTATAGCGGTAGTGCAAACGAGATGTGGGAGGCAGTAGCATCTTGTATCCGAAAGGTAGCCAAGGAAATGCTAGGCGAGTCAAAAGGAGGAGCTCCGGGTCAAAAGGATGCTTGGTGGTGGAGTGAAGGGGTGCAAGAGAAGCTAAAAATTAAAAGAGCTTGCTTTAAAGCTATGTCTAAGGATAGAACAGAGGAAACTGTCACAGACTATAAAATAGCGAAGAAGGAAGCAAAGAAGGCTGTAAGCGAAGCTAAGTCAAAAGCTTATGAGGTTTTGTATAAAAATCTCAACTCTAAGGAGGGCCAGAAAGATATATTCAGGTTGGCCAAAGCAAGAGAAAGAAAGACCAAAGACCTTTCTCAAGTGAGATGCATTAAGGACGAGGAAGGTCACGTGCTTGTTACTCAGAAGGATATAGAGACTAGATGGGAGCAATACTTCCATAAACTTTTCATTAGAGAAGGAAATAGAGAGATCACTTTGGGTGATCTAGCTAGTAGTGAAAGTTACTTGAATCGTGCTTGCTATAGACGAATACAAAGAAAAGAAGTAGAGGAGGCTTTGAAGGTTATGAGACCTGGGAAAGGTGTTGGATCGGATGACATCCCTGTAGAAGTATGGAAAGTTTTAGGTGAGCGTGGTTTGACTTGGCTTACGAATCTATTCAATGTTATTTGGCGAAGCAAGAAAATGCCTGAAGATTGGAGGAGGAGTATTGTGGTGCCTCTTTATAAGAACAAATGAGACATTTAAAATTGTTCAAATTACAGAGGTATCAAGCTGATGAGTCACACTATGAAAATTTGGGAACGTGTGATCGAAAGAAGGTTGAGACAAGTTTCCCAAATAAAAGAAAACCAATTCGGATTCATGCCAGGTCGCTCAACTATTGAAGCCATCCATTTGCTGAGGAGAACAATGGAGATTTATAGAGCTAAAAGGAAGAATCTCCATATGATCTTTATTGATTTGGAGAAGGCTTATGATTCCGTCCCACGAGAGATACTGTGGAGAGTTTTGGAGAAGAGACAAGTACATGTCCTATACATTAATGTCATAAAGGATATGTATGATAGGGCTTTATCTTGTATAAGGACCCCGACGGGGAAGACTGACTATTTTGATATCAACATTGGTTTACATCAAGGTTCAGCTTTGAGTCCATTTCTTTTTACTTTGATTATGGACGAGTTGACAAGTCACATTCAGGATGAGTTACCTTGGTGTATGTTATTTGTTGATGATATTGTGTTGATTGACGAGACTAGAGATGGAGTAAATGAGAAGCTTGAGGTTTGGAGACATGAATTGGAGACTAAAGGTTTTCGTATAAGTAGGGCTAAGACAGAATATATGGAATGCACCTTTGATGGAAGCAATGGTGAAGGAATCGAGGTGAAGATTGGTGACGATAACATTCAGAAGAGAGATTCTTTTAGATATCTGGGATCTATTTTGCAACATGATGGGGAAATTGATGGAGATGTTACTAATAGAATAAATTCAGGCTGGCTAAAGTGGAGAGGAGCCTCCGCTGTTCTCTGTGATAAGAAAATTCCTTTAAAAATTAAAGGAAAGTTTTACAAAGCAGCCGTGAGACCTGCTATGCTTTATGGTTCTGAATGTTGGCCTGTGAACCATAGACATGTGCAGAGAATGGTTGTAGCAGAAATGAAAATGCTAAGATGGATGTGTGGACATACACGTAAAGATCGGATTCGGAATGATGCAATCAGAAAGAAAGTTGGTGTAGCTCCGATCGAGGATAAGATGCGAGAAAACCGCTTAAGATGGTTTGGTCATTTGCAAAGAAGGTCAGCGGATGCACCGGTTAGGAGATGCGAGTGGTGGGATGTTGAGCCGGCTAAGAGAGGGCGAGGACGGCCCAAGAAGTGTTGGAAAGAGACTATACGAAGGGATCTTAGTTTTTTGGATATAAATCCGAGATTGACCCAAGATAGATCTGAATGGAGGCGAAGAATCCATGTAGCCGACCCTACTTAATTGTGGGAAAAGGCTTTGTTGTTGTTGTTGTTATACAAAAGGGAATTTAGAAAATAATTTTAGGCTTAAGTGAAAGTATGCAATAAAAGCTTTATATATAAGTAATTGTACTTATTTTTTCTTCGAAATAATACTGTTGTGCCAATTTTTTATTTTTTTGATCAGCTTCAATTTTTAATGATTTTCTGAAGCAATATGAATTGTACTTAGATTTTTTTATTTTTGAAACTATTTATTACCTAAAGTAGAACTCTAGGGAAAACCTCTAAGTAATAGGACACCTATGGTTATTTTATTTCAGAAAAAAGTATGGTTTAATATGTGCTAGAAATCCCACAAGGTACGGGACAATATTTTTAGAAGAAAACTACTATTATGTTACGTAAAATAAAGAGCAACTAGTGTACCAAAAATGAGAATCTAATCTATAAACACATTAAAAGCATGTATATATCATCAAACAATTTTAAAAAATTACTATCTCGAAAATTCTCAAATGTCACAAAAGCTATAAGGACAACGTGAGCAACCACCAAAAAATTGCAACTTAGAATATTAAGGGGTTCGCAGGTTATTAAGATTTAATACGTAGGTATAAATGCAATATTCCTTATAGTACTTAACACTAAAAGTATGCACATGGGTGTAAGTGCAACCATGGAAACCCTAGAGAAGAAATGTGCAAAAGCTCCGGTCATGGGGTTGAAAGTAAAGATCAAACAAGTTATGCTAATTAGTAACAGGTCCCTAAAATGGAGATATTATAAAAAGACAAATTTTGACAAGGGCCTCCCTGTATAAATTTTCACCCCTTCGTGGGTACGTGGATGGTGCAGATCATTACATGTGGTGCATTGTGGGAGCTCCTCTGCAGATGGGTGCCGGCATGCATGATGGCCACTTGGCGGAGCACCGACGATGAGATGTTGGCTCCACCTTATGCTCGTGATTGATATAATTTTGACCGGACTTGCTAAGGGTCCCGAATGTTTGCCTTTATAAGGGTTTTAAATTTTGCGAAGGAGTCCGGGATGGTGGTGGTCCATGTTGTATTTAAAGCTAATGTAATTAGATTTTAAATTGATAAACAATTTGATTTCAATTGGGAAATCAAATGATATTGGAGGGAAAGTTGAGAATTCTCAAATTTGAAACAAAGTGAGTTTTTGGTGGAAGTTTAGTACCACATCTAGTGTTTTTAAATTTTTAGTGTACTTATACATGAGTTCACATCTCAAGCTCTTGTAACATTAGTAGAGAGGAGGAATAGAGGATCACATGCACGCGCATTCCGCTCCATCTCCGGCTCTGGCACCGGTTCCGATTCAAAAGAGTCAATTCGAATCTTTATACTTTTGCTACGGGTTTCATTAGCGAGCTGAATAAATTAATTCTACGAATTAATTGTGTTTGGACCACATTGAGGGAATTCGACCCGATTCCACGACTCTAATCTTATCGTCGTTTCAGAATATGAAAAGACGCTCGTTGAGAGGCGTTATGAAAGTTGAAAAGCGGTGAGGAGATGAGCTCAGGATAGCTCTTCTTAAGAATCCAGCCAATCAATATCGTTCATGTAAGGATCAAGAAGGCATGAGCGTTCCAAGAGGCCTTGATGTTCTCCTATGTTGGGTCGACTCGGATTGAGGTTTTGATGCTCTTTGTGTTATGCTTAGACATGGAATCAAATCCTTGAGGTGCCATTGTGCTTCATAGGCACTCAAGGGTGAAGGTCTTCGAGTTTCTCTCCCAGTCCATGAAGCTCGATTAGAAACTCAATGGGTGCGTTTGGTTCGTGGGTTATCCAAGGGTGGATAACCCGATTTTGTGTTTGTGTGTTTGGTTGGTGGGTTAAGGGTTGGGAGGGTTTGTGTGAGGTGATTGTATTGGAATTTGAAAAAGTTGGTAGTTATTATGATATGATTGTATTGAAATTTGAAAAAGTGGGTGGTTGTTGCGATGTGATTGTATTGAAGTTTGGAATAGTGAGTAGAAATTGAGTATTTTATGATTTTTAGATGATATGATGGTATAATATATAATTTTTTTGATGGGAAGGGAGTGAGCCCCACTAGTGGGTTAAAAATGGGGGTTTTAGGGGGTTATCCACCCAAAGTGGAGGGTAACCCCCCAACCAATGGCACCAATGGGTCTCCACTGGGGGGTGAATGGAGGCACGAGATGAAATGGAAGGATTAGAGGGAAGGGGTCCAACATCACAACGGTGTGTCGAGATGGTCGTAGTGTGGAAGAGGGTGCACATGGATTGGATTGGATTTTAGCTTAATTCATGTCCAATCCGACGTTAGCGGATTTTATTTTTCGAATCCAATCCAATCCATCAAATACTTAAATCCAATCCGATTTAATCCATCGGATTACATATTGGATCGGATTTTTACAATTACCCGATCTATTATTCTACTCTCTCGATATGTACTTTATAGACTATAAAAATCGATAATATGAATAGATTGAAAAAAGAAAGATCACATAAAATAATACAAGTTAACATGTATGGATACAAAGGCAAATTAGATAAATAAGAAGGTGATATATGAAGGTGATATATGGTAGTCAGATGTTGAGGAAGTCCACAGTTAATTTAAAATGTTAATCTATGCCAAAACCCGACTACTTTCAAGAACTCCCTTCAAATCTCTATAATATATCATTAAAAAATGGTAATCAAATATTGATTGAAAATCTAAGACAAAATTAACTTAAATATAGCTCACCAATTGAAATGGAATATAATGGTAAGATCATACCTATACTAAATATATAGTTTTATGAAAATATGAATTGAAATCGTATATCAACTCAAAAATAAAAGGAACTAAGTGATGCTTAATTGTTCTTAGATGGGTGAAATATATTTTAATCATGTAACTGAACCAGTTTCATCCCTACAATAAGGTTGCGAGATAGATCAAGTGAAGATATGAAGTAAAGGTGTCAAGAATAACTAACAATGGTACTAGGAAACTATCCCAAAACTATGCTCTTTTAATGAAGATCAGAAGAGTGGCAACATGCTGAGGACAAATGGTGTCGCATGAGAGGAGAATTGTGTTGTACGAGAAAGGCGACGACATCGCAATGGAGGGGGCGATGGGTTGTATTATAGGGGAATAATATGTGCAGGAGGGGGCAACATCGAAATAGATTGAGAAGGAACTGAGAGGAATGTTAGCAATCAAGAGTGAAATGACAGAAAGGAGAGAGAGGGAATTACGAGATGTATGACTGAACATGGTTATAATTTTACCAGTTATACACACACCTTTATTAGTTTAGAGATTTAACATTTGGCTCTCAAATGAGAAGAGAGGATGGTGGCAGGAGGACTTGTATCCAAGATTGATATGAGAAAAAAATGAAATGAATGATATTAATTATGGTCCAATAGGTAATTCAAATGGGTGTTCATAGATATTTATATGTGTATGTAAGATTGTTTATATGTAAGTATATATGTGTGTGTGTGTGTGTGTGTGTGTGTGTGTGTGTGTGTGTATATATATATATGTATGTAGGGGTGTGTATATTAACAGATTAATGGATTGGATCGGATCGGATTTTAATAAAGATCCGATCCAAACCATACTTGAATGGATTTGAAAATTTCAATCCGAACCGATCCACTAGAATGATAAAATCAAACTAATCCAATCCAATAATATTGGATTGGATCGAATTACAGATTTTATCCGATCCAGCACACCCCAACCTGTTACCCTATTAAAAATCAAGAAAATTTTAAACCAAAGAAAAATCTAAAACAATTATCAAACGATCTCAAATTAAAAAAATCCAGCATGAATTCTGTAGTACCACAGTATAATGAAGGGCAAACATGTAAAAGAAATCATTTATTAGGTTTAGTATTTTATAAGATATGTAGGTATAATATGCATGGTGTTTAAGGTTTTTATCTTCGGTTTCTAATTCATAGTGTATAAATATTTTTTTATAATTATACAATATATAATACATCTTCATCTATTTTTTTATTTTCACAATGCGGGTTAGATTTGCATGTATAATATACTTATGTGTATATAATTATCCAATTGTTTATTTTCTTTTTTGTTTCATTTTATGGGTTTTCAATTGTTTGTGTTGCTTAGGTTATAAACATTTTTATACAAATAAAAAGTTGAAAAAGTGCACACAAGTAATGCACTTAATATACTAGAGTTGTAATTATTATTGTGCAACATGCAACAAGTGATTCAAACCCAAATTTCTCAATTTAACCTATATTTCCTCTGAAACTATAACTTAAAATGTAGTTTTTACGCTTTACTTTCACGGTGAGCCGAAGTTATAGGTGTTTGTATGCATTAGATGTTGGCTTTAGAACACATGTATTCTTTAGGTTAGGTTTGGTTGTATTCCTCGTATATACATTGTGATATTATTGGTAGATTTTTTTCTTGATTATGTTTATTTTTATCTACAGGGTGAAAATGTTTTCATGTCAATTGGAATTGAATGAAATTATTAGGGCTACGTGGAGATTGCACATACAATGAGTGATTGTGTACAATTGTTAGCTACTTTTGGAATCTTCTTCTTTTCTTTCTTTATTTGTTTGTCAATCATCTAAGTCTGCCGGGGTCTCTAGGTTTAGATGTCATAAATAGTATATACTTCCAATTTATGCATAATCTTATTATAGAACGTTATTCTTGAGTTTCTTTTTTGTTTTTTTTTATTTTGGGATCTTTATGCCATTTTAATAATATCATGCAAAGATATTTACAAGGACATGGAGTTAAGTTGAAATTAAAAGTAAGCTTATGGTTCTACATGTAAATGTATGGGGATTATGTCAGCCATGTCCATGAGGAAAAAACAATGCATATGGTTGTGTCAACACCTCAATAATTGAGAGTATATAGAGATATTAGAGCTTGTTGTATGTTTAATCAAGTGCAAATAGAGAAGTACCTATCAAAAGTTGCATCTAGGTCAAGGAATAAGTTGAATGAATTTTAAAGAGGAAAATCATCACAATATTCTTTGTATGATATGCCCTTTATAACTAAGTTGTAGTGAAGTGTATTTCTTGCTCATAGCCTTTAGCTGTGAGTAATCGTGAGCTAGTGCCTATCCATCTTGTTTCAATTTTATTAATTTTATTGGAATATATTTTCATGACACTATCCCAAATATCTTTGGTTACATCATAGTACATCAAATCATCAACAAGGCATATGATTACACCATTAAGCAACTAGGTGTCTACCTTCTCGTTGTCCTCTACAAATTTAGCTTTTTTTTCATTTATTCTCCACAAGTTTGATTTCCAATAGAAGGTGCTCTTTTTCAAGACTTTTCATAGATATCATGAACACCCCTGACCATCTGGAATGGTGTTGGGATTTATCTTGTGAACAATGATTGGTTGAGAAATTGTAAAGAGGCTTATTTATGTGGTTGATATTCCTCATGCCTTCTGATTGGTTGAGAGATGATGGAATAGGTTGTTGAGATGTCTAATCCCCCTCTTGCATTCTTAATGCTTGGGAGATGATGGGTTGGATTGCTGAGATGCTTAATCTTCCTCCAGCATCCCTATTGGTTGAGTGTCGATGGTATTTTTTGTTACCATATAAAAAGGGGCCTTAGGACCACCAAATATTGGATCTGAAATCATTCAAGCAATAATAAAGAGAGTCTAGTGTGAACAAGTGGAGTAGGCTTTTTGCCAAACCATTATAAATCCTTGACTTGTAAGATAACTTGTGTTTTTCCTCCCTGATCATGGTTCTATTTGTGTTGTGCTTCATTAGATCCATTCTCAATAGCTAGTATTAGAATTGTGGCTTGAAGATCAACCTCAACATAGATGGTGGAAGAATCAAAGATCAAAATTGAGAAGTTACATGGATCGAACTTCATATTCTAGAAGATGTATATTGAAGATATTCAGTATCAGAAGGACCCATATCTTCCGGTCACAAAGAATAAGCTCGAAGTTATGAAGGATGAGGAGTGGAAGGTCCTAGATCGAAAGGTTCTAGAAATGGTAAGGTTCAACCCTGCTCCATTGTGGCTTCACATATCATAAAAGAGAAGACAACAAATCTTTTCAAAAACTTTGAAAAGATATACGCGACCATTCTATCCAGTACCTCAAAAGGACCAATGTATTTTGAACTACATTTTCTTTTTTGTCTAAACCTTAGCATGCCAATGGTCGGAGAGATCTTGAGAAAAACATGATTACCTACTGCAAATTCTAGTTATATGTGATGGTTATCTGCATATCTCTTGTGTCTGCATGAGCTACTAGTAGCCTTTTCTTAATCAAGTCAACCTTATCTTCACATTTCTGCACAAGTTTCAGTTAAAATAGTCTCCTTTCGCCACCCTCACTCCAACAAAGAGGGGATCTCCAAGGCCTCCCATAAAGAGCTTCATACAGAGTCATTCCAATACTAGCATAATAATTCTTATTATATGTGAATTCAGTAAGTGAAAGATTCTCAACCAACTACGAGCATAATCCAATTAGCATTCCCTAAGCATGTCCTCAAGTAAATGTATAGTTCTTTCTGATTGACCATCTTTCCTCAAACGGGAAGTAGTGTGAATTTATAACTTTGTACCGAAAGACTCATGAAGCTTTTTCCAAAATCTTGTTGTGAAGCTTGTATATCAATCTAAAATAATAGAGATCGCTATACGGTGCATCTTCATAGTATTTATCATGTAGAAATTTGCTAAGCTCGTAACTGACTCCGTCATCAGTAAGAGATTAGTGGACTTCGTGAATATGTCTACGATCACCCAAATAGCATCGTAATTAAGTCTTTGGAAGTCCTATTATAAAGTTCATGGTGATTTGTTCACATTTGCATTCAGAAAGATGTAATTGCTCGAATAGTCAGCTAGTCTTTGATGCTCGGCTTTAATTTGTTGATACACTAAGCAAAGTGAAATGAATTTCGCAATTTCCCTTTTCATATTTTTCAACCAAAAAATCGATGGAGGTCATTGTACATCTTTATAAATCATTTATGTACAATATATCGAGAGTGATGGGTTGATGCCACCATCCACAACAATGACAAATTTTAAATCTCGCCCTTGAGTTTTTTCAACAAGAACATGGTACTCGGGATCTTCTTTATGAGATCTAAATACCTTACCTACTAATTCATAACGTATTTGGATGCTAGACAAAATAATCGTGTCCCCTTCCTTCCAAGGCTTCCATGAGACAAGGTCATTAACCAACTGCTACCTTTTAATCATTAAACATGTTGACATGGTATATATGTTTCGGATAGAAACATCTACTAATACATTTGCTTTATTAGATGGTAAGCAATAAAGAATTTATAATCTTTGAGAAATTCCATCAATCTTATCTAACACATATTCAAATCTTTTTGAGAAGAAGATATATTTAAGGCTTTTAAGATTTGAGAGGACCTCAAATTTCTCACCATAAAGGTAGTGACACCATGTCTTCAACGCAAACACCATACTAGCTAACTCCATATTATGTGTAGGGTAATTCCTTCCATGAATCTCCAATTGTCTCGAAGCATAAGCTATAATGTTCTCATTATGCATTAGCACACATCCTAGACCATGCAAACATGTGTTGGTGAAGATGATGAAATCTCCATTACCTGAAGGTAATGTCAAAATAGGGGGTTGAGGCCAGCCTCCTCTTAAATTCTTGAAAGCTAAGATTACAAGCTGATCACTCAAATTTTATTCCTTACATAGTCAACTCGATCATAAGAATTGAAATCTTTGAGAAATCCTGAATGAAACTACGATAGTACCTAACTAATCCAAGGAAGCTCATGATTTCTATCACACTATTCGATTGCTCCCGTTTTAAGACTACCTCGACTTTAGTTGGATCACTAAAAATTCTATCCTTGGAAATAATGTTCCCAACAGACATGTCCCTCTCTAATAAGCCTTCTCATTTAAAGAATTTAGCATAAACTAATGATGTCTCAATGTCTATAATAGAATTCTCAAGTACTCATGTTGCTCATGATTATGAGAATAAACAAGAATATCATCCACAAAAATAATGGTGAAGTGATCCAAGAATTGTCAGAAGACCCGATCATTAGATTTAAGAACCCAAGATTGACCATACAACACCTCCATCTCAACCACAAATGCATGCCCCCTTTTCCTAAACGATGAGGAAAACCTTACCAATCTCCTAATACACTGTCCCTTTACACTTACAGCTTTTAACTCTTTGAATATTTCACATGTAAGTGGAACTGTTGATGACTTTTTATAGATCATAAAACCTCCCCTCACCCCTTATCTCTTGGCAGATAACTGCTTCTCAAGCATTGATCTGATGGTTGACTGATGTACCAAGATACTTCTCACCACCACCCACAATAACTTGCAAATGACGCAAAATTCATACCCCTCCCCCCAGTCAGCACCCGCGCACAAGGTGCCAACATGCCTCGTAAGAAACAAAAAAGTAACCCCCTGGTGCTTAATCCCCGCAACAACCTCCATCGAAGCTACTATAGTTGTTTTGTTTTTTGTTTCTAGTCCTTTAAAAAACAAATATTATGCTAGTTTTTTCTACCTGTTTGGGGGTACTTGCCAACTCTACTAAATTTTAGGACCCCAAAACATTTCCTATTCTGGCTATTTTTTATTTTTTTGTATGTTTCTTGCTCTGTCTTAGAGGCCTCTTTTTTGATGAAATGAAATTCCGATCTTTTGTCAATAAATAAATAAAATCAATACGAGCATTAGTCAATAGGAACATCATTACACAAAATTCATAATGCTCATAATATGTTCAAAGGGGATGTTTTCAAAATATCTTCTTTTTGAATTCTCAGATGATGATTGGAATTAATTTTCGAAAAGATCCTTGCTTATTAGAATTGATCAAAAAATCATTTATTTGTGATAACATATTTTTATTTGTTTACCTAATTTAGCATTTGATAATCAATGCAAAACAAAGTGAACCATCTTCTTTCTTACAAATAAAACTTGTGCACCCCAAGGTGAAATACTGGGTATAATAAATCTTAAATAACACAACACTTTGAGTTGCTTATTCAATTCAACTAGTTTCAACATGAGCCATGTGATATGGTGCATTGGATATCAGTACTGTTCCAAGAACCAATTTATTGAAAAACTAATCTCCTGATAAGGTGGAATTCATGCAATTCTTTTGGAAAAATGCTAGGAAACTCCCACAAGATATTGAGGTCAAATATGGATACATTTGATGACTCAACCTTTGTAATACTTGTGATATAGCCCTCTCGCCCTTTCAAGAGCATGCTTTAGGCCTTCATGGAAGAAATAATGCACAGCTTAGAGTCGGTGCTATGCCCTTTGATAATGAGTCTGGAATCTGATAACTTGCAACAATTATCCTATTCTTATAGATATCAATGATACTATGATATCGAGATAGTCAAATGATAAATCCTAGATTTATCATCATAATATGAATTTTTTGTCCCTCTAGCTTAAGAATTTCATTAATAATCAACAACTATCTTAGTTTGATAATTCATCTCTTATAATAATTAACAATAATTAATGTATATAAATAAATACATTATTGTGCCTTTATTTTATTTGTTTCTTATATATTAGAAATCAAATAAAAATTAGTTTAATATTGTATATATTTAATTTTAAATATAAATATAAATATAAATAATATATAAAAGAAAATAAAAGAAGGATTTTTAATACATTAAAAATACTTATAAAAGCAATATTATGTATATAATATATATTTTTGCTTTTATTTCTGCATGAAAGTTGTAGGTCAAAAAGATCTACAACTTTCATGTTGAACGTTTTTCCTAATTTAATATCTAATTAATTTTTATTGATTTTACAATAATTTTAGGCATTTGGATTTTTTAGATCAGGCCAAGTGGCCTAATCATGGAATTACACATGTCGTCTTTCATTTAAACTCGCCTAATTTCCCTGAACGTAAGATCAGCCATGATTAAATCATAGTCACTCATCTGCGCCTAATCCACAACCACTTGATCGCCTTGATCAAATATTTTGTCATTGTTCATCTATGCCTTATTTCCATCCCTTTAATCACCTCAATCATGTGCATTCTAATCATTGCTTTGCACCTCCATCTCGACCATCTGATCCACATCAGATGATTGGGGCATCATCCCCAACTTCCAACCACCTCCTCCAATGAATACCATCTTTCCAAGCCTCCTAACTTCTCCTAAATATGTTAATAACCTCACTTAACATCCCTCCTTGATTCCTCCACCAATTTCTTTGCCTAACTCCCCTTCCTCACGCGGACCCTTTGATCAACCTAAACCTTAACTACCCTAGCATCTGGTGGTGGTTAAAATCCCCACCTAATTGAAATCACCACCTTCCCTCTGCCTTCAAATCATCCATCACCATGCCAAAATTCGATCGTCCACCCTTACGTGAAGCAACACCTAGCGCTCCTCTCCTCTTTGTGAGAGGGAGATGGAGGGATGCAGGCGGTGATGACCATGGCCAGATGCCATGATATGACCATAAGCCCAACCTTTTAAGCTTTCTTAATTGATCGCAGAGATGAAGCAAAGACATGAGATTCATATGAAGCTCAATACCATGCTTAAAACTCCAGCCTTACGTCATCTTCAAGCTTCAGGTAAGATTCCTTGTTTTCTTTATCTTGATTTCTCTCATTTTATCTTGCTTCCCCATTTATTATCACCACCAATCGATCACACCCACACCTCCACCGTGGATCTTTGTTTCACACGGGAGGTTTTACTTGCCATCTCCCATTCCTCCAGACCTTGACCACCTCACCCCTTTCCTCCTCCAGTCATGGTGGAGGAACCCATTCGGTCCTCCCTTTCTACACCAGTATCGGACCCTCACTTTACTCAACACATACACAAAATCTTGGTTTTTGCTTCCCTAATACTTGCAGGTAGTGAACCATTCAATGGTTGGAGCTTCAAGGCATGCTCCAGTCTATAGGCATTCCTCTGGCGTACATGCGTGGATCCGATGAAACAAATGATTCTATGCCTTTTCTACAGTCTTAGGAGTTCTCCATCCATTATCGACATCTCTCCGAGTATCATGCAATGAGAAGGAGCATGGAAGAGATACATTTGACTTGCTGGTCGTCGTCGCTTGGAGGAAGGAGGAGCTTTGAATTGTGTTTTAATCCATGAAGTGCGTGCTCCACTTGTGCCCTGGTCATTTTTATGACAATGCCCCGTCGACTCCTCGTATTTGCAAAAATGCTCATATGCATGGGGTTAATTATAAAGATGAGTAGTGGCTTTTCATATTTGCAATTCAGTCCTTCTAGGGACCTATATGTGATATTTTGTGTTGTTTTATTTAAGCTTTTATTACACTTATGCTCTTGTATCAAATATGTTAATCTTGAGTAATATGAGTCTGATTGATATGATTTAAATTTCCTTGCAAAGATATTTTAATTCTCTTTGATGTTGCTTGATTTATTATCTACTTGAAATTCAAATAATGATTGATTACTCAGATATAACTAGGTTTTGTTCCTCATATAAAATTACCTTTTTTTTATTTTAGCTTCTGTATGTAACAATTGGACTTTGCTTTTGATTGTATATATTGCTTGATTTATGAATTTATTTAAGAGTATAATTTTATGTCTCTATAATCATGTTTGTATTTAATTCATCTCATGTCATTTTTTTCATTATTAACACTTTAATATTAAATAAAATGCATCTTGTCCATATTGTCACATGTTGAATGATCTTGTTGTTTGTTCTTTTTTGACTAGATAACTTCATTAATCACCTAACATAAATATTAATATTTAATTAATTACATTGATAGCTCGCATTCTTGTGTTTGACCTTGGACTTATCTGGGATAAATTTAAGCCGTGTCCTCTTCATGGAGATTTTCTTACTCGGTTCTGATAAGTTGTTAACTGGTCGTATTACAATGAATATACTATCATAGCCAAGTAGCAGTTATTCATATGGCATCGTTGCCGGAGATACTGCTTCATTGATATAATCAATTATATTTAACATTATGTTAAGTTGATTATATATCATTTAGGTCAAAATGTTTCGTGTTGATTTGCTTCATTGTTTCTAGGTTGTGTTATATTTTCGTTATATTCATTGTTTCTTTAATTATGTTTGATTATTTATATTTTTGTGACAGAGCCCACATGGATCGAGGATAATTGGGAAGCATGGAGGTGAGGAGTCGGGAGCTCTTACTACGAGGAGCCGCAAAAGGAGCTATGGAGAATTAAAGAAATAATTTCGTGTTGTTGTATTTATTTGTTGTTTATTTCTGTCTTTCCAGTGGTTTATGATTGAGAGCTCATTATTGTATTTAAAAGACCTTGGACTTTATGTTTGTGTGTGTTGAATCTGTTTCACCCCCAAATCGGGTGGGACTCAACTTGAGTGTCCAGATTAGGGTTTAGGAACATTGCTCTTATAGCTAACTTTAGGTTTATATTTCATGTGCACGGTCTATAATTGGGATACAGCAATTGCATCTAAGGATACCCACTCATCTTATAAGATTCCTTATACATACCTAACCTAAGCTTGACTTAAACTTAATCCATTCTATCCCGCTAATAGAACTTATGTTTAGGTGTGGTTTTTCTCAATTTGCATGCATTTAGATATATTTTTATATTCAGTCTAGCATCAACATGAAGAGAGATGGGAACCATTGTAAGCAACTCTATCTTGAGCATGCATCATGATTTGTCATTTGCATCAGCTTTTCTGAATCCTTCCTTGATTTATCACTTAAAAATTTTAAAGGAATCACGACTGAACGATAGATGATTTTCTATGTGCTCACATATTAAATCAAGCGATAATCTAAGCTCTTTAAATTTGGGTTTGTTAATTCAAGTTGATCGAATTAAAAATGGAGTTATATGTCAGTGCCCAATCCTACATTCAACCTGTGCGTAATGGATTTAAACTTTGGATTATCACCAATGAAATGGACATTATAATTTGATCACAAATTCTTGATCTTCATGTGAGAGTTGGTGAATTCATGGATTTGATTTTGCTTGATTTGACTTTTGTTAAATCTCCTGAGAAACCATAGAACTCCATTTCCATCTACTTAGATTCATTCATCTAATTAGATTATTTATCATAATTGTGCCTCGGTTCCCTCATTTTAGCTCCACTTAGGTTTTTTCAACCTAAGTAAAGGGGGAACTATGTTGTCTCTGATTGTTCACGAGTCCTTTGTTTTGAATTTCATTTCTTTTTACTTAGGCTATTTCTCAGCCTAAGTACACGAGGGGGGGGGCAAGTCATTGTAACCTTCTAATTCATTCTTTTTACTCAGTTCACATCCCTCTTCCATGTCATCCTCTTATACTTAGGTTATTTTTAACCTAAGTACACGGGGGAGACTCACTTTAGTTCAAGTATATCCTTTGTATTTAGTACGAGTTGTTGCTTCATATACCTTAGTGCTATGAGGACATCGTACAAGCTAAGTATAGGAGGTATATCATATATATTTCATATATACTTTAGCAATAGCTCATATTTTAAAATTTTCAAAAACTTTGTGGGCTAAGGGCAATGTATTTGAAGTATTTTTAAAAAAATGATTGTAAAATGATTTCAAAACTAGTAAATGCTTATGTGATCTGGTTTTTGAACAATGTTATACATTGGTTTGTAAAATGTGTTTTTACTTGTTTCGAAAAATTTATGTAAAATGCTTGAAAACCATATGTTAATGTGACATATCTTTGAAAAATGTTTTACACTGTTTGTAAAAATGGGATTTTACTTGTTTTAAGAAACTTGTAAAATGTTTAGAAAAAATATATTTATGTAACATGGTTTCTAAAATAATTTTCAAAATCTTTGCAAACATGAGGGGTAATTGAGATTAACAAGTTTTTTTGTGAATAAATATAACCTTATTCAAAAATTTTAAAAATAAAATCGCAAAAAAAGCTAATAAGTTGGTGTAATCCCTGACACTTTCTTATTGACACAAGGCTTGTAACATTCATAACACTCGTTTTATGTGGTCATAAGATTCATAGTTAACCAGCCTTAATCATTAGAATCTTATTCACACTTCCTTAGTTTGAAAGATATGTATGCTATATTACATACTTAATCTCTACCTCAAAGAATATGACCATCACCTTACATACACGACTGCATATATGATGAGATGAGTTGAGGATTTACTTGAAGGACTAGGAGGATAGATTTGAGTTTGGATCCCATCGAATGATGCTCGAGGATGGGACAAAATTCATGAAGGCTTCATGAAACTTGAATGTCAGCACCTTAAACTAGTATGAGAATATGGTTCTTATACTAATCTCTTGACAATTACCTAAGTGCTGGGGTGTGATAAAACTAAATAAATTTGTTGATCAATGTGCACTTTTGGTAAAAGCATTGGAACTAGCCAAAAAAAAGGAAAAAAGGAAAAAATGAAATAAAAACTCTTAAATTCCAATATCAAAATCAAAAGTGCTTCCACTAGTTATGAGAGCTCCCAACCTTTTAAGTGTCCACTTGGATCAAAATCTTAGGATTTTATGAGTTGGGCTAGTACCTCAAAAATGACTCTGTATTATATTGTTATACAAGTCATGGTGTAGCAAAGTATGATGGATACTCAAAAAATCATATACTCTAGTACATTCCCAAGAAAACAAGTACATATGACCCAAACTCTTTTGACGGGTGTGCTGATAACAATAAAAAATTCTTGTGTTAGGTTAAATAAGGCACTTGAAAGAACCCTTGTTCCAATGAGAGGTAGAGAGGAACAAAGGCACAAACCTATGTCCTCCATCAACTGACCTTCCATCTATCATTCAACTAAAGAGACGTTAGATTGAATGTAAGAATAGATTTATTCCCTAGTATTGAGGATTCGATCCTTAGGAGAATCTCTTGGACTAGAACTTTAGGTGGAATTTCGACTCTACTCTTATGAATGCAGTCAACATTAAATTGTCATATATCTTATTATTCATGTATACACAGAGAGTCTGATGATTAGGTAAGTTGAGCTCCTTCTTATTACTACATGGTTCAACTTAGAATTTTAGGATCACTAAAATCGAGAGTTCTGGATTGATCAAGTCTTTTTTATTCACATACACAGTCAGTAAATCAACTAACTTATTCTTTCCTTATTTGCTCGAGGACAAGCAAAGAATAGGTATAGGGAGGTGATAAATCCCAAGTTTATCATCATAATATCGATTTATTATCCCTCTAGGTTAAGCATTTCATTAATAATAATTAATAATTAACTTAATTTAACAATTAACCTCTTATAAATAATTAATATTAATTATTTTATATAAATAAATACATTATTGTTCCTTTATTTTATCTGTTTCTTCTATAACAAATAAAAACCAGTTTAGTGGTATATATATTTAACTTTATTTTTTTAAAGAATAATATATATAATAAAATAAAACAAGTGATTTTAATACATTAAAAAATAATAAAAAATAATATATATATATATATGATGTATTCATACTTTGAGTTCTATATGAAAGTTGGAGATCGTAAAAGAATCTACAACTTTCATGTTAAACATTTTCTTGATTTAACATCTATATATTTTATATTGATTGTACAATATTTTTAGGAATTTAGAATTTTCGAGAATTACATGTGCTGACTATTTATTAAAACCTGCCTAATTTCCTTGAACAGTAGATACACCATGATCAAATTATAGCCACTCATCTGCGCCTAATCCATAGCCACTTGATTGCCCTAATCAGACATTTCATCACTGTTCATTTACACCCTATTTCCAGTGGTTTGATCACCTCGATCAGGTGCATCCTAACCGTTGCTTTGCACCTCCATCTTAACCATTTGATCCCCATCAGATGGTATGGGCATCATCCCCAATCTCCAGCCACCTCCGCCAACAGGTGCCATCTTTCTCAACCTCCTAACTTCTCCTAAATATGTTAACTGTGTCACTCAGCCTCCCTCCTTTATTCGTTCATCAATTTCTTCGCCTAACTCCCCTTCCTCATGTTGACCCTTTGATCAACCTAAACCTTAATAACCCTAGCAACTGGTGGTGGTTGAAACCACCGCCTAGTTGAACTCACCACCTTCCCTCTGCCTTTAAATCATCCACCATCGGACCAAAATCCGGTCATCCACCCTTACATGAAGCAACACCTAGCCTTCCTCTCCTCTCTGTGATAGAGAGATGGAGGGATGAAGGAGCGAAAATGGAAAATGTCTTTCGATGATGACCTATGGCATGATACCATGCTACGGTAGTAAGCTCGGCTATTCAAGCTTTCTCCATTGGATGTGGAGATGACACGATGACCCGAGTTTCATACGAAGCTCAAGAACATGCTCAACACTCCAGCCTTACATCATCTTCAAGCTTCAAGTAAGCTTCCTTTTTTGCTCTATCTTAATTTCTCCCATTTTATCTGGCTTCCACACTTATTATCACCTCCAATCGATCGCATCCACACCTCCATCGTGGATCCTAGTTTCACATGGGAGGTTTTACTTACCATCTCCCCTTCTTTCAGATCTTGACCACCTCACTACCTTTCCTCCTCCAGTCATGGTGGAAGGACCTGTTCGGTCTTATTTTTCTACGCCCATGTATGACCCTCACTTCACTCAACACATACACACAATATTGGTTTTTGCTTCCCTAACACTTGCAGGCAGTGAACCATTCCATGTTCAGAGCTTCAAGGTGTGCTCCGATTTAGAGGCATTCCTATGACGTGCATGCTTGGGTCTGATAAACTGGATGACTATGCATTTTCTAAAGTCTCAGGAGGTTCTATTGCCATTAGCGAAGCCTCTCCGATCATCGTGCAATGAGAACGATCATGGAAGAGATACATCTGACTCGCTGGATACCCAATTGTGTCATTAGCGCTTGGAGCAAGGAGGACGAGATTTTATTAGTAGATACTATCAGATCTAACTATATTTGATGGCTCAAATTCATTCATAGCTTCAGCACAACACCTCGAGCCTCAGTGGAGGCAGAGCATCCACGAAGCATTTGGGTCTTCCATGTATCCCAAGACCTACGCTCGAGTCGAACCTTTCTACAAGCTTCCTCGTGCATGCCCAATGCACGAGGAGGGCTGGCTTAATCGTAGCAAACACATTCAACTTCTCTATAATGGTGTTTCAGTTCAGGAAGTACACGCTCCACACGCGCCCATGGTTATTTATAACAGTGCCCTACCGACTCCTCGTATTTGCATAAGTGTCCCTACGTAGGGGGTTAATTATAAAGATGAATAGCAACTTTTCATATTTACAATTCAATCCCTCTAGGGACCTATCTGTAATATTTTGTATTGTTTTATTAATGTTTTTATTGCACTTATGCCCTTATATTAAATATATTATATGTTGAGAAATATGAGTCTGATTGATGTAATTTCAATTTTGTTGTGAAACCATATTAATTCTCTTTGATACGCCATGATTTATTATCTGATTTTATATTTAAATAGTGATTGATTAGTTAGAAATGACATAGGTTCAATTCCTCATATAAAATTGCCTTATATTGATTTTAGCTTCTATATAATGCAACAATTGGACTTTGCTTTTGATTATATATAATAATTGATTTATGCATTTATTTAAGAGCATAACTTTATGTCTCTATAAACATGTTTGTATTCAATTCATCTCATGTCATCTTGTTCATTAGTTAACATGCATGAATATTAAATAAAATGCATCTTGTTCATATTGCCACATGTTGCATTATCTTGTTATTTTCTCTTTTTTACTTAGATAACTTCATTAATCACCTATAATAGATATCCATATTTAATTAATTGTCTTTTTAGATTGCATCCTTGTATTCGATCCTAGGCTTATCCATGATAAATTTAAGCCAAATCGTCTACACCAAGATCTTCTGACTTGGTTCTGATAAGTTGTTACTTGGTCGTATTACAGTGAATACATATTATCATAACCAATTAGCAGTTAATCACCAGTTCATCCCAAGGATGATGTCAAAATATATGAGTTTCATGACAATGTGGTCACTAAGCAGCAACTTCTTAGTGGACATGTGAACCCTAGGCGAACCATTTCTACAATAAATGTTATTGTGATTATTGTTATACATCAATAAAAGTTATTGATTATCACTCCCTATCTGAGATTAATGGATGCATGCATCTATAAGGTCTCTTCATACAATTATGTTATGTACCATTGCCATCTTTATAATCATACAGTTGTTGATCTAATGGTTGGATCATAAAGGATGGTGCTGAGATGATATCTAAAGAGTTATATTGAGGACTTATCTATCACCATTAAATGATTGTCAAGAGAGAGTACCCAACATGAGAAGGAGATGGTAATCCTTCCTCCAAGAGATGATATTTGACTGACCTCTTGATGCAGGTCCTCTGCATAGGAATAGAGATTTGGAGGTGTCAGATGTGTTAAGTCAAAGAGTTGTCTTAGAGAGATTGAGATAGCTATGACCTATGTTGTATTCTATCATGATATATGCACCCATCACCTAACCAGAGACATGTATTACTATATATTTATGTATGTACATTAGGAAGACCTTTAAGTTGATGACCTAATCAAGGTCTATACATCGATGAGTTGGTGTGCATATAAGGGTATATGAGTAATATGATCTCGGCAAGAGTACATACAATTCACTACTGAAGCGAAAGACATGATCTCACTCATGAGATATTTGAACCAACAAAATTCCATCGACGATCATCTTGCTTTGGAAGAAAGACATGATTTACGTGTAAGATGTATGCTTTTGGAAAGCATATGATTGATACCAACTCCCCGTGATCAAATGAGGAACTTAACAGTAAAATCCTAAAGGAGATTATCCAAAATGGGATCAGAACTTTGGGTTTAATCATGCTCTTCTAGTATGCAGTATGTACGAGTATTAGGAATACTCGAGGGTGATGTGATCTTAAACAATGACACTTCCATTTCGAGGGACTAATGAAACAAGTTTGGATTTTAATGACTCCTCTCAGTAGATTGGGTATTCAATCTTGATCCAATTGTTGGGCATTGATCTGATATGTTTCGGATGTAATGAGAAGATGGGATATCATGTATGACATGATCAGACATCTTTGAGTGGTCTTCTAGATCTGAATATGAGATTGGACCTTACTATCCAAGTCACTATACATGGCACATACAAATGCCCTGACCTTATCTCCAAGTATATGAGGAGAAGGCACATAATTCTTTAAAGAGTTTGAGAATTGTTACATGAACAAATTTATGTAAGCATTGAAAAATTGGATAATTAAATATGATTTAATTATCACAATAAATGTAGATAGAGATATCCTGGATAATTAAATTGGGTTTAGTTATCATAGATATGATTAATGTAGATACCACTATCCACAATAATCATGGATAATGTCTATATGATCCACAATATCCTGAAGAGAGTTAATTGTGAATGAAATTTGTGATTTATATGTTAATGTGGATTGGATTCACATTACATATATTAATGTAAATATTATTTATATTAAATGTAGGATGAAATAATTTAGTTCTCAATAGTCAATGGTATAATAGAAATTGTCACACATAATTTAGAATTATTGGGTAATAATTAAGTTATTCAATAATTAATATAATGGATAAATTAATTTGATCCATTTCATTACTTAGAGTGGACGTCCATAGTTTGTTAAACCATGATGGAAGTCCATCTATTTTTAGTAAATGGATGGGGCCTCTTTTTAATTAAATACATTTAGTGATTAGTTATTTTAATTAATATACATTGAAAATTATTTTTTATCGTGTTTTCTTCTGTACTTTTTGTAAATTTATAGAACCATAAATCAATATAAATAAATCGATATTGAGAGCACATGGATTGTGATTCATGGACTTCCAAAATGTTATAAAAGAGAGGCTAGCCCTATCACTCTTTACTGAAGATATATACAATTGTTGCATAAACTAAATTCTCTCTATCATTATTTCTACACATCCAATCTCTCTCACTCCACAACCCGAGGTTGTCCCCATGCCCAAGGTTGGGGGAGATCATGATCATTGTTGTGTTGCCGTCATGTTGCCAGATCAGTTGCTTGAGGAACTCGGTCCTCTTTCGTGAATCATGCCCGTGATGTGGACAAGTGATTTTGTGAGATGAAATCAAGAGGTTCCTTGCTTGGATTCTCGCTCAGGATTGTGAGAAGCACGTGATTCATGCCCGCAAGTGCACTCTCATCAGATCTGACTTGAGTCAGGAGGCTTCTTCCTTTTGAAGCTCTAAGGATCACAACCACTCTTTAAGATATAAGCTAAACTCGTGTGGTAATGATGAAATAGTATGGAAAAGGTTCCCGTGCCATGTGATTTCATCTTAAAATTTTTGTATTTCTGATGCCATGCCAACAAATACTGCTAATTGACCTACTAGATCGAATTTGATTCGATCTCCACACTTTCGTGATGCGCAAGGATAACACCTTACCTACACTTCTAATATCTATGGAGCAAATTGGATATGCTCTAGTGTCTTAACTTTTATAGAAGTAGGTGCGATAACAATCAAATCAATATCTGAAAGTCTTGGATTGACATCCACACCTTCTTACTAGTGACTTAGAGATAAATATATGTGTAGCAATAGTATCAAAAAGAATCTTTGCATGTGAATTAGCAATAAGAAGAGTACCTTTGATGACCTTATCCTCCTTAACAACATCATCTTCGGTAGTGAGAGCATAGACTCATGCATGAACTATCGACTTTTGATTTTGACCTCGTACTGCAAACTAGTTCCTAGGTTTCGAGCAATCACATATATATGTCCTTTCTCTCCGCAGTTCAAACGTTGAGTACTCTTGAGATAGCATTCTCTTGGATAAAAACAATGACAAAAAGAACATACAAAAACCAATTTGCTTTCCCTGACTTGAAGGTTTGCTTCTATCTATGAGAACATTTGATTTAGACTACTTCAAAAATTGATCCTTTCGATTATTGTGTGTCTTCCCTGCTTTCCTTTGCACGAAGTCCCATTCCATAGCTGTGTCACTTGCTATGGAATCCTCCATGATTTTCGACATGCTATCAAGGACCTTTGATCTTAACTCATTATGGATTCTCTCTACAAACTTCGAAGTCATTCGATACTCATCCAAACACAGATGTGGAGCATGCTTCATCAAGTGATGAATCTTGTTACTATATTCGATAATAATCATATCTCCTTGTTGTAGATTAATAAATTCTTGTTCCATAGTCAGTTGCAAGTGCATCTGATAATACTGTTCTTGGAAGAGTTTAACCAACTCATAGCCATAAAATGAATTTTCCCTTTTCATGCTTCCGTAACTGACCAATACTTAGCAATGCCTTTTAGATAATGGGTAGAGAAATATACCTTGTTATGCTTTGGACATCTGATTGCATCAAATAACTTCTCAACTTTTTCCCGCCATCGATCTACTACCTCGGTATCTATTGCACCTTCAAAGCTAGCTAGTTAACTTTAAGAATTTGTCAAAGATGATTGATGAATCTGTGATTCATCACTCTAATTAGCTAAAAATAGAGCTTCATACCAAGTAATTAGATGTATTTAGATGTTTATAGCTCATAATTAGCATTCATGCACTTGTAAATAATTCGCATAAATTATTATTTCATATATCATTCTTATTTATTTGTAAATATTCACCTAACTTCACCCATTTTAAATTAATTCATACCAACTCCAATTGACATGAAACTAATTCTATTTTTTTGCATATCACTAAAATTAATCAATAAAAATCCTAAAAAAATACTAACTTGTATATATGTGAAATAAACCTAAATCCTAATTCCATGATAAAAGTCATAAAAGTCGATATCTCTCACATACAATATCCAATTTTACTCTACTCACTTTTGAATTAATGTAAAATAAATTATCTACAAATCAATGCCAAATCAAAAAATTGCAGTTCATTTGTGAAATTTGGATTTTGGACAGAATTGTATATTATACACATTTACTGATTTTTAATATATTATTTCTTATATATATTTAATTATTTTTTATTTATTTCTTATTTATTTCTTTATGTCATCTCACTTTATAACTAATCATATAAAAATAAAATATAAAAAAGTAGTAAAAAGTGGGACGCTAACTTGAGCTCAATGACATATTCATCTGTAAATAATTCACATTATTAATTTATTCTAATTGTTTCTTAACAAATAAAATTTCCAAAAAATGTATTTATGTCCATTACACTTTTTACATCGTATTTGATTTTTACAAGGCATTTACTGTTTACAGAAAAATAGATAAATAATACAAATTAAAAAAGTGATAATTTACTTATATAAAGTATCATGAAAAATTTCATATCTTGCATGCATGAATCCATTTGCATTAGAGTCCTTCGTGAACAATGTAGAAGTATTTTTTCATTTTATACGTTTTTTCGTTTGCATTTATCTCTTTTTTCCATTTTTTCTTGCATTTCCATGCTTGGTCAACAATCAACATATATGTAACATCACCTCACTGGTCCACCCCATCGTCACTTCACATGTAGGTCAAATCCCGCTCAACTGCCACTCAACTCCATTTGTCTGGTAGTGCCCCCATCCTATTCGTTGGACTGAATTCGATCTGATGCGTTATAAAAACCTCCCTCTCATCCCATGAATAACCATGACCATTGGATCGATAAAGATCCAATGACGACCTCTCCTCCTTCTACCTCCATCCAACACTGCCCTCTCTGCTCAGCCTCTCCCCACCAGCTGATCTCCAGTGACACCTAATCATATCCCTTCGGTACCTCAATGGTCGGAACCCAACCACCCTCCACTACCCCCATCCTCATTCTCCAGCAATGGCTATCAAAGGGCATCCATCTTCGTCTCCAAATCCTTATACCTTTATTCGCAAACCCAATTGAATCTAACCAACCACTTTGATACTCTTCAAACTCCAACCCAACTCCACCTGATCCTATCTCCAGCCTCCAGACCCTAAACCATCGCAACCTTCAATCCCTTGACCCCCAATGGTTGAAATCCATTTATCTCTTCCCCTTCTTTATCTGATATCTAAATTGATTTAAACCCAACCCCTTCGCCTGCAACCCCCATCCTTTCTCACTATTTAACTCCGTCTCCGACCATCGGTTCAGATTTTATCTATTTGTATCTTCGATAGAGAGAAAGAGGAGTCCGACATATCTTCGGCCATGGGTCGGTGACAACAACCCACAAAGCCTCAAGGTGATGATACTACAGTTATACCTTTGGCGCGATCTGTAACACCCATTTACGTAGTTGCACCTCTATAGGTGAAATTGAGCTTGTCGTGTTGTCGAACGACTCCAACGAGAATGAGGAGTCGAGAGAATCTCCTCTGATCAACAAGCAAAACTAGCAAATAACACCTTCCCCTTCCTTCCTCTTCGTTTGTCAATTTCTTTTCTTTTTTCGTTTTACTCCTTCCACCTATGTTCATCTATCATCATCTCCCCCATCTTACCCCAAATCAAAACCCAACGTCAAACCATATACATCATCTCCTCCTCCTCTGCTTCCTTGCTATCTCTCCAAATCTGACCACCTCTGGCCACGAGTGGTAGCTGGGAGCTAAGACTCTACCTCCTTCGCCCCACACGAAGTATGCAACCACCATCTTGTTGGGAGTATAAGCGACACCAACTCTGGTCTGATACCAGTTGTTCGGAACACGACCCATCGGTATCGTCTCCTCTCGGATACCTGATGTTGAGGATACAAACCTCCCCGTATACAGAAGCGGATACAGATACGGATACATCACAGAAGCACATGGAGAAAAGAACAACTGGGTATAACAGTGGTCAGTTACCTCTCGCGACCACTGGAGAAGAGATCACTAAAAGAAGAATGAGTACAACTCTCTCAGTTCCCTCGCTCTCTTCCTCTCTTCTCCCCCTCCCCTTTCTCTCTAGGGGTTACATTGTTCTTGCTGGTGGTGGTGTTGAGGCAATGCCTCCACCCCCCTCTTTATATAGCCCAAATACAACCGTATAGTCCTATTCCCAATAGGACTATAAATAGAATACAACTTAACTACTATTAGGATTAGGAGTCTCATCCCATTAGGATTCCCTAATACTAATATATATGACCCTAATCCTAACAATCTCCCCCATGAGTTGAATTCCATCACTATCTCTTCATCATCTTGGGTTTGCACTGGGCCATCCTTGTCATCTACATGTCTTGTTAGTAGGATTTCACCAACTCTGGGTGATGCACCCGTCACTGGGCGCCCTTGATGTGCCCCCTCTTGGACACTCGCACAACTCAACATTGTGCCTCATGATATGGTACCACAAATCTCTCGTGACTGGAGATTGTTCCTTCATCCTCTGGTAAAGTGAATCACAGTCGCTTCTCCCTTTTGTGTATATATGCAGCAGAGATGCCGATAACCTGCCACTCTCTCATCGTATTGCACATCTTGGGAAGAACTGAAGCTCCATCACCTGTCACGACCCTCCCCTCGAGCTTATACACCTTGTTCGGTGTCCTCGTCCCATGCATGACCACACATGCTCCCTTGCTCGCTGTGAAAACTTCCCCTTCAATGGTGACTCACCACCTCAGGGTGACGCACCCATCGTTGGGTGTCCTCGACATGCCATCTTGCACAATCTCATGCCAGCCGCTGCTAGCAGAATTCTTCGACACCTCTGGTCGAATCCAAGAGACCACCATATCACGGCTTCTGCAAATTGTGCTCCTGCACGTTGTCTCGTAGACGTCGAACTTTGCTCTGATTCATTGCATCATGTCCCTCCAACAATGTTGAACCTGGCTCTTATACCACTTGTTGGGAGTGGGAGCGGTATCAACTCTTCTCTGATACCAGTTGACAGGAACATGACCTGCTAGTATGGTCTTCTCTTGGATACCGGACCCTTGGATACGGAAGTGGATACATATACGGATGTAGATGCGCAATCGATCACCATCATAGAAGCACATGGAGAAAAAAATAACGGGGTATAACAGTGGTCGGTCACCTCTCACGACCACTGGAGAAGAAAGATCACTAAAATAGATAACGAGTACAACTCTCTCCATTCCCTCGCTCTCTTCCTCTCTTCTCTCCCCCTCCCCCTTTCTCTCTAGGGGTTACATTGTTCTTGCTGGTGGTGGTGTTGAGGCAATGTCTCCATCCCCCTCTTTATATAGCCCAAATACAACCCCATAGTCCTATTCTCAATAGGATTGGAAATAAAATACAACTCAACTACTATTAGGATTAGGAGTCCAATCCCATTAGGATTCCCTAATCATAATATATATGCCCCTAATCCTAACACATCTTCCTACACCCATCTCTTATTATGCTTAACGCCCAGTCCGAGTAGCAAAATCATAAGCCCCCCTCTTTCCCATACAGGAACCGCAACCACTGATGATATCATCGGAGATCGGGGGACAGAAGGAGCACAGTCGTTTCTCGACCACCTTGAGCTTCCGCATCCACACCATTGGGTTTCCTTGATCCGTGCCTTGACTACATGGAGTCCCACTTCGATCGAGGACGGAAGAATAACGGTCGAAGTTGAGAGGAACTACAGTTGCCCTCTAATTTTTATTAGAGGGATGTGATCAACAAAGAGCAACCACCGTTACTCTTCATCAAGAGCTCTTTCCAACAACTTGATCGAGTACATCAAAAGAATTTTAGCCATGGGATTAGAAGGCCGGGTCACATGCTCCACATGTATAACCTGGCTTATTTGCAGTTCTACCCTCCTCTATTCGGATATTACAACAGAGATCCATTCATGTGCTCCAAGCATGCACGTGGGAGAAATTGCATGATTTGCCCTCACAACTCTTGGAATTAATGCACGAACTCTCGTCGGGGGGTAAATTGCATAAGACCCTCAATTGACTTTCCCAAATTACAAAACAACCCCTGTAAAGGCTCGATTTTAGATATTTTGTTTTTACTTTTTATTGCATTTATGCCCTTAAACTTATTCTCTTCATATCTTGAGCATTTATTGTCCATTTTTTTATGAACTTGATGTCATTTTGAAGCTTATTTCATTGTCTATTATTATAGAACATTGAATCATTATTTTGAGATATTACTGATCATCAATTAATTTAAGGGAATTCATGCATTTTATGTGAGTCATTTTGTTCTATAATGTGATTTCTATTGCTCATAAAATTGTAAAAATTCGGGGGTATCTCGTGGGATTTAACTTGGAAATTATTGATCATATATTTTTAAAATCCATTGATGATTGGAGTTTTGACATTAAAATTGAGAAGATCTTTCTTGGCATGCTTGTTCTCTTGCTCCATCGTTTAAATCCAAAAAAGAGTGCATTATTTATTTTCTCTCACACATTACATCTCATTATTTTCTTGCAGAAAATACAAAATTCATGCATCATATTTGCTTCAAGTAATTGCACCTCATATTTTAAAATCCTTAAAATTTTACAAAATTAGAAAGAACCATAAAAATCAACTCTTTGAAAACCTAACTCCTAAATTATTTTAACAATTAATTCTAGACACTCATATTACATCTCTGAGTTCAACCTTGGGACTTGCCAAAGTAAAATAAACAAATAAATCACAAAGAAATTGATTTATTTATATATATATATATTTTTTGTTCGGTGGTTTTTTATTGATCGATTACTGCCCAACTACAATTAGGAAGTCATGTCTGTTAGTGACTTCATCAATATGATCTTTACAAAATTGTATTTCTCTATCCATGCACCTCTCTTGACGTCCTGGGTCTGTGTCCTTACTCTTATGGTTCTCGGCTTGATCTCGAATCAGTTGAGAGAACTCCTATACCATCTTCATCAATTTGGAATTTTGAGCTGCTAAATAAAGGGTGTGATGACTCCGCTTACATTTCAGAACAATTAGTATCTACAAATAGCGATGATCATTTTGTCAGATATTTTAGTCATTATCTAAAAATATTCAAAATCATCCTAAAATTGGATAAAATTCATCTAATCTTCTATTTATCCCTGGTACCACCTTGTTATGTCCAGGATCTCAAAACACAAGAAAACTTGCAAAAGCATCCTAAAACTCCGAATACATTTTTTCAAGTCTAGGAACAAGACAAAATTCTCAATAATCCATTAACCAAAATCAGACTGCCATAAAAAATAAAGAAATATAGGAAAATTTACCAATTTTAAAAGATTCATCGGGTTTTTTATTTAGAATATTTTAAAAAATGAGTTTAACAATAAGATCCATATTGACTTGAGAAAATCGAATCCTTCTTCACATGCAAGAAGCATGGAGAAGAAGTCTTTCTTCTCTCGTGAAGGGATAACCAATGTAAAGATGGTAGAGGCAATATGGTGGATGTAGGGTTGTGTATGTAGAGAGAGGGAACAACCAAGAGAAAGTTCTCTACTCTCCCTTCTCTTCTCCCTTCTCTTTCTCTCTAGTCTCTCAAGACAATGAAGGATTGGTGGAATGAATCATGCTCCAAGAGAGAGGCCAAGCCCTCTTTTATACACTAGAGGGCGGCTAGGAGTCTCACTCACAGAGGGGACATCCACCATGTGATCCCTTGGATTATGATCTAAAAGCAAGAGAAAATTCCTTTGCCTTCAAGAAATAGGAGTCTCTTTTTTTCCTATTACTTATCATCTAAAATATATCTAGAGTTAACTAAAACTTAAGAGTCTCCTAATCATATTAGGACTCCATGGTGGACGTCCATGTAGGTCCATGTAGAGCCTACATTGGATGTCCACCTTATCCTATTTTTGATCGTAACCTCTTAATTATCATTATATTATCATGACTTAAATATTAATAATCATAATTGAGTATTTTATAAGAACTATCTCATAAATTAGGAATCTTTTTCGTAATCCTAAAATAAAATGTAAATCTAATTCACATTTAACTATTAATGTGAATTATATTCACATATATGCTTGGAATAATATATAAATCATAAATATACATTATGAATCAATATTCATATTAATGAAATGATGTCAATCATATTCACACATCCTGGATACACATATCTACGATAATAATAATTACTAATCATAATACTAATATCATCAAACACAAGTCTTAATCCATGTGAGTAATTGTTGCAAATACTTGGACATAATGTCACAAAAATCATACTATCCGTGTAGTGAATTGAAACTTAGATAACTATCCAATTTTAGGGTTTAGACCACTTTTGATGAAACACGCCAATTGCTAATTTTGATCTTGAGCAGAAATGATTCACACTTTATGGGAGCTCAATGAAACAAATTACACTCTCTATGAGCTCAACAAATGATCAGAGTCATGAGCTCAACTTCTAACTTCATTTCTAATCATTGTTGAAACCAATGAGCTTAGAAATGAGCTCTAGAAGTGAGTTTACCTCCATTTTCATTTCCATTTCTATTTATATTTCCAACATTTTGACACTGAACTTGGAATTGGAAATTGGAACTGAATCCAAGAGATGAGACATAATCCCATTAACTCTCATATCATTAATCCATGAAGTGATGTCACTAAAAATCCATCTGGTTTCATTACTCTCTCAGAATGAATGTGTCATAGTAGATGATATATTAAGATATCTTTAACCTAAAGTATTCCTAATACTCCATCATCCACTATACTAGAATACTTTCATACACCCAAAGTTCAAACCCATGTTTGATTACCTTCTCTAGGGCATATCAGTAGATTTCTCAATTGATAATCGGGCAATATTATTAATCGTATACTTTCCAAAAGTATATACTAATATCTTGAATTCATGTATTATTTCATAAACAAGATGACTATGCGTGGAATCCTTTATGACCCCAAAATATCTAATGAGTCCTAGCTCTCGGTTTATCAAGTATGAACCTGTATGATCCTTTTGCGACATTATGCATCTCATATATCCCTCATATGTACACCAAAGTGTTGGTATACGGACCTTGGTTTCCTTCAACCCGATGGTATGTCTAATGTGCACATTTAGACATATAGATGTATATTTATCTCTGGTCAAAGGATGTGTATTTGATCGTGACAGTTACGATTCGTGTATTAGTTTATCTCGATCGCATCAAGTCAACTCTTTGACTTGGTATTCTGACACCTTCAAATCTTTATTCCTATGCATAAGACCTAAATCAAGAGGTGGATCAGAAATCAATCTTTAGAGAAAGATTGTCATCTCTTTCTCATATTGAAGATCATTATTGAATATCATATGCTAATGTCAGTCGTGTTATTCCAATTGCATGGTATTCAATATGATCACGATACCCAACCCTATTTGTACAAAGGACCTATAATTAAATGCATCGATAAACATTCATTTCAGATGGACATTTAAACACAATAAATTTTATTGCATTAATGGATCGTCAAAGGACTTTAAAGTCCAATGTGTTTAATTTCTATACAATAGTGTTATTCTCTCTCTCTCTCGGATTTCTCACCCTCGCACACCTCTCTCTTTGACAGACGTTTCTTTTTTTCGTAACCGATTGCAACAAACCTTTCATTTTATTGTTTCATTTTTTTCTTTGTTTTTTGACGGTTGCATTGTTATTATTAACTGATATTTTATCTTCAAGTAAGGATGGGTGTCACAAAACCTCTCATCTTAGAGGCTATCTGAATCAAAGGTATAATTCCCTTATTTATGTAATCCATAAACCACATAGAAAAGTTTCGATCATCATTGATTTCGCAATGCAATAACTTTTCCACAAGATGAGACCTTGATTTTCGAATAGAACCCAACATTCCTCATTTTCTTTAATGTGCATGGTCAAACCTCCTTTCAGTACAAAATTTTGGGTCTGAAAAAGAAGGTGCTAAAGGTTGCTACCATCCAAATGTCTTCCACATGTAGGCATGCTCGTGGATACGAGAAAATTAGTATATTTGATTTTAGTCATTCATTGTGATCCAATGGATCTGGATATCCATGAATTGGTCTGTGATGGAAAAGAAAGAACAGGCAGCCACCAAGTAAAAGAAAGCCGACGACCAATTGACATCTTATCAAACTCACAATGGCAACACCAATCAATCCCTGTCAAAGAAACAGAGCATATATCTCCAGGGATTTCGATGTCAGTCGCCTTAAACGTACAAGATCACACGCGATGCACCCAATAAAAAAAACAAATCAATTCATGAATATAAGACCCGACATCATCAGTGCTATCAGGAGTGATCCCCTCCACGCTTCCAAAAGCACACCACTACTGATCCCATCCGTGTTGAAGCTACTGCTAGACGACCCAATTCCACCAAGTCCTCCATTGTTGAATCCAGTGGGAGTTGCAGTGGTGGTTGGTGTCAAGCTGGTAATCGCCGCAGAGCTGAAAGCAATGGCAGAACAAGGAGAAATCAAAGCTTTTTTAAATGTTTAAAGCGGGATTATTTGACTTGCACGTTGGGAATCAGGTTAGAAATTGCTTGAAAGCAAGGGAATCAGATTCTGCCAAGTAATCATTCCTTGATTCTAATGTAAAAGAGAAGAACCAACAAAGGAGACCATGATTAAGAGAGAGAGGGAGGGAGAATATTATATGCCCATGCCCATCAAAAAGCAAAATATTGGGTACTTTTAAGAACCATAAGGCATCAGCTTTTGCCTCAATCATGGGGAATGCCTAACCATGGCAAGCATTCAAATTAAAACAAATGCCGGATATAAAGCTGAAAATTCTATCATCATTAGTTTTTTTCCTAATATAGGAGATCAATATAAAAACAAGAAGACCTGTAATTCTCTGTACTCACAGTTTTCAGGTTTAAATTAATTAAATTTAAAACACAATCAAATACCTGCCAGAAGAAGGGTAGGAACAGGGACTGTAACCTGCAAGTACAAACAAAAAAATGCATATGAAAATTTTCCAAGTGCGTAACTTTACATATATGTTACACAGAAGAAGGAAGTAGATCATACTTGGGTCAGAGGTAGTGATAGTGGCCGTGCCGGCGAAGTCACAGCTCCCAGCCGCCTGACCTTTTCTCTGGAAGAAGCTGTTGGCAGCGTAAGAACAGTGGGCTCTCACTGTGTTTGGTTGGAAGCAAACTCCGTTCTGAAGGATTGGGTTGCAATCAGCTCCGGTACCACAAGCATAGTCGATGGTCTTCTGTAGAGCTGCGTCATTCGCATCACTCCTGCACACACACCATGTGGCACCTTCCACACAAAATCCAAACCAACTTATGATAACTACAAAATATCTAAATCCAAAGAAGAATGAAGTAAAAGCGGCATCAAAACAGAAGCAAGAAACTCCTCTGTTTGTGAAGAAAACGATCGACATTGACAATGGCCCGTGAGGACAATGGCCTGTGTAGTAAAACGCGGGAGGAAGGGTAGATCTGAATAGAGGAGCGTACCAGAAGTTGGAGAAACTGGAAAGAGAAGCACAAGGAACAGCAAAAAAGCAGCCATTCTCATGGGAAGAAAGGTCGGTGGGAGGAAATGGGGAAGAGGGTAAGGCTTTTCTGGGGCTGAGGAGAGGTGGAAGAAAGAAATGGGGGAAGGAAGAAGACTGTAAGTGCGTTTCTGTGGAGAGATTTTTCCTACGGAGATGGCCTTAAAAAAGAGGGATTTTATCAACTTGGGTTTCTTCCCTATCTTCTTATCATCTATACCCTTTCTTTTTTTAACATCAGTAATGTCCCTATATTCTTACAAAATTTACAGTTTCATCCCTCGATTAAGGTAAAGTAGGAGTATAACTGATATTACAAAAAGACAGATTTATGAATTTTGTAAGAATATAACGGCACAACTGAAATTAAAAAAAAAGAATATAACTGATATTGTTGAAGTTAAGAAGGATATGGATGATAAAATCGTTTAAAAAATGCAAATGTCGTTCACAAAAATGGGATTTTTATTTGTACCTCCGGATTCCGTAAATGCATTTGTGCTCCTACATTTACACAATCACACTTGTGCTCATGTTTTCTTTCTTACAGAATTAACGGTACTAATGCAATGTAGGGCATAAGTATAATGATACAATGACAATATTGTCATTTTCATAAGAATATATGAGGGCACATGTTATTGCATAAAAGATAGGATCGTAAGTGTAGTTGCAAAAACTTGGAAGAACTTACATGTTATTGCAAAAAAGGGCATAAGAATATTTGTAGAAACTCGAAGGAGCACAAGTGTAAGAATCCCTAAAACAATACCATATTATACATGATTTGTCAACTCCACTTGCTTTATCTTTTTATTTCTATTTTCTCTCTTCACTCGTTAACTCCATATTAAAACTTCCCCAGCTTCCCCTTACTTCTCTCCTTCAAATCTTCCAATGACAAAGTCAGAAATTTCTATTTGGATATAGGGATAAATTATTTATTGTTATTTATATAATTTACCTTTTTCATTTTTAGTTTTCGGTATTTTTCAATTTCATTGTTTACATGATTGGTTGATACTAATATGTACAAGATATCTTTATATAAATACTTATGAAAACTTACAATTTGACATTAAATATCGCTACAAAAATGTGTTGACAAAAAAATCCTTACAAAATTCTTTGTTTCGTAGAAATACTTTTATTAATGTGATATTGAGTAATATCATTAAATCTAATATTTTAAATAAGTAATAATATACAAGACTTTATGGCTAGGATATAAAAAGATGTATGTATGTACGTGCGGAGGGATGGATGTTGGATGATGGATGGATACATTGATGGATGTGTGTGTATGTGGGGTGTCGGGGTGCATGTGTGCACGCGTGTATAGGGCTGGCTATCGAGCATAACGAGCCGAGCCAGGGCTGGGCTCGGGCTCAGGCTCGATAAGCCCAACTGGGCTCGAGCTCGGGCTCGATAAGTCTTGAGCCGAGCCCTTCATCGAGCCCAAGCCTCTTATCGAGCATGGTCTGGGCTCGAGCCTATTCAGGCTCGTTAAGGAAATAGGTGTTTTGTTGGTGAAAAAGTGTTTTGCCAGGGATCGAACCCGAGACCTCCTTTTTTAAAGATTATCCACCTTACCAATAGTCCACTATCCAAGTTGTATATAAAATTTAAATTAATATATATTGTAACATTCTACTTGTTAATAAAAAGAAAAAAATACTAAATATCTAACTATAACCTAGAATAACATAGATAAAAGGTAGAAAATCAAAGTCTACAACATAATCCACCCAACATAGATAAAAGGTAGACAAAAAGCAATTTTCCGATGTTTACAAGCTGAACATGCCCAAGATTTTCTTCTTGTCATTCCTATTGAGGGACTTGGAATGCATATGTCGCCCATTGAATATCGCAGTACTCTCAAGTACCGCATCATGATTCATCTATTCCCACCAGATGAGGCTTGTCCTGTATGCCACAAATCCTGCTTAGATGCTTTTGGGGAGCATGCCGTTCATTGTCGCAAACCTCCAGGTTTTAAATATAGACATGATCTTGTCAGGGATGTTCTTTTTGATGTACTCAGATATGCGGGGGTTGCTTCAAAAAAAGAAGCACCGGTGAATTTTTTTAACTGATCCACAGGAGGGGAGATCGACACTTAGACCGGCAGATGTCTTAATATTTGGATGGGTTGGAGGAAAACATGCATGAGTTGATTTGACTGGAGTTTCTCCATTAGTGGGTCCGATAAAGAGTGATTTTGTTGCAGGTTTCGCTGCACAAAAAGCTGCCTCAGCTAAAGTGGCTAAGCATGAGAAGGCCTGCATTGACAATCAACATGTATTCATTCCCTTTGGCTTTGATGCATTTGGGTTCTTGGTAAGTGAAGCAGTGGAGCTCCTTAAGAGGATTCAAAAAATCATGCATAGCAATGTTATGGTTCCTAAGTCTATGAATGTTGTATTTCGAAGGATTGGATTTGCCATTTAAAAGGGATTGGCGGTGCAGCTTGTTGCCCGTCTCCCGGTCAATTTCTATGTAATATTATGCTTATTTTAGTTTAGAAAAACATAAACACATAATCCACCATTAACAATGTTGCAAAACTAATACAAATAAAAATAAAAACCATTGTAGTTTTATAAATAGAATATATATATTCCTTATCGAGCCCGTTATTGAGTTATCGAGCTGAGCAAGGCTCAGCTTGGGCTCAGCTCGATAAGCTATCAAGCCTAAAAATCCGGCTCGAGATCGGCTCAATAGCTTAATGAGCCAAGCTCATGAGCCCTTATCGAGCCGAGCCCGAGCCTGGCTCATCGAGCCGTGACTCAATAGCCAACCCTACGCATGTATATGTGTGTGTATGTGTGTGAATAGAGATACATACATACATGCATACATAGGTACATACATACATACATATGTGTGTGTGTGTGGCACACACACATATATATGTTATCATATTCTTTTCTCTTTTAAAATTCAGACATGGATACAGAAATGGAAAACACAAATCGCATCCTAAAATATGGTAACATATATGGAAACAAGTAATATTTAACTATGTGATGAATCTGTGCCTTAATGTCTTAATTTTAGTTTGAATCCATGAATGAAACACTAAATAAACACCCTTATATTCCATAAATTGACAAAATAGCAATTGTATTAAAAATGAACTAATGATGTAAAGAAATCCTAGAGTAGACGACCATTGCGGTTTGAGAGCAAAAGAGCTTGGACATGTATGAGCGAGAGAGAGAGAGAGAGTTTGTTGCTTTAACTTCTGTGCCTAGAAAAGCCTAGTGTAGGCTCTTCTCTTATACAAAATTGGATGGCTAGAATACACTCATAATTGAAATCAATGATCTAGATTTTATTGCAACAATTTACAATAATAACTAATAAATTTAAAAGAAATAAATAAATTTAAGATATTCTTCAATAAATATAATCCCAATTAAATCAATTTAATGTGTAATAATAAGGAAGGAGGAGAACCCCATTCCCAATTAGGGTGGACGGTCACTATGAAGAATCTCTCTATGTGGTCGACCACTCCTAGTAGGAATGGAGACTCCTCCTACTTCCTAATTGATGGGATTCTAAATATTATCATATTTTCCACATGTTGCAACAACTTTTAGTGCTGAATTTTCATTAAAACAACTCCAAATTGTTTGTGATAATTTCAACCATACCATTGATAATTATGAATCATATTCATCCATTCAATATTAAATGTAAATCACATTTACATTTAATTGTGCAATGTGAATTCAATTCACATTTATTTGTATAATGTGAATCCAATTCCCATTAACTTAATCATTGTAAATCATATTTACAATTAAATATCTCTTTAACATTATAAATTAAATTCACAATAGAAATATAATTATTGTGGATAGTGTTATCCACATTAATCATGTCTAAGATAACTAAATCCAATTTAATTAGCTTTGATGCCTCTTTACATGTATCCAAATAATGTGAATCATATCTACATTATTAATGCTAATTAAATCATATTTAATCATCAATTTTCCAATGCTCAAATATTTTCAATAGTAGAATTATTCTTGAACTCTTTCAAAAACAATGTGCTTTCTCTACGGATACTTGGAGATAAGGACATGGCGATTGTACATTCCTTGTATAGTGACTTGGATATTGAGATCTAATATCTTATCTAGATCTAGAAGACTGTTAAGAGATGCCTAATCAAGTCAGATAGAATATCTAATCTTCTCATTGTATTTAAGAATATCCAGATCAATATCCAACATTTTAAACTAAGATTGGATAATCAATCTACTGAGTAGAGTCACTAAAATCCAAACATGTTTCATCACTTCCTTGGAATGTAAGCATCACAGTTATACAATCGATAAAGATCACATCACCCTAGAGTATTACTAATACCCATACATCCTACATACTAGAAGACCTAAAAGAAACCTGAAATTTTGATCACATTTGAATGGTCTCCTTCAGGGTTTTATTATTAAGTTTTTCATTTTATCATTAAGAGTTGGTATCGATCATATGATTTCCAAAAGCATATAGCATCTACAAATCATGTCATGCTTCTAAAGCAAGATGATCATCGATGGAATTTGGTTGATCCCAATATTTCATGAGTGAGTTATCTCATATCTTCCAGTTCAATAGTGAACATGTATGATCCCTTTGAGAGATCGTGCTACTAATATACCTTCGTACGCATACCATCTCGCCAGTGTATAGATCTTGATTAGGTCATCAACCTAATGGTCTGCCCAATATGCATACTTAGACATATAGTGATATAGCTATATCTGGTCAGAGGATGTGTGCCTATATTGTGATAGCATATGATATAGATATTGGTTATCTCGATCTCATAAAGTCAACTCTTTGACTTAACTTTTGATACCACTGAATCTCTATTCCTATGCAGAGGATCTGCACCAAAAGGTCAAACGGATATCAGCCTTTGGAGTAAGGATTGTCATCTCCTTCTGATGCTGAAAATCCTTTCTCAACAATCATTTGACGGTGCTAAATAAGTCCTCATTCTAACTCTTTAGATATCATAGCCCTTGTAATTCAACCATTGAATCAACAATTTCATGATTAGCAAGATGATCATGGTACATAACCATAATTGTACGAATGGACCTTATATGTGCATTCATTCATAAATCTCATATAGGGAGTGAATCAATAATGTTTATTGATATATACTAAGTTTAAAATAACATTTACTGTATAAATGATTTGCTTTGGGCTCACATGTCCAACAGTATGAACACTACAATTTAAACAATACAGAATGCAATCAAATACAAATATGTAAAATGTAAAAATAATTAATTAATGAGGATGTGTGAAACTATGTTGATAATGTAAACTATAAGAATAAATGAAATATGAAGGAATGCAATCAGCTAGGGATCCAACAATACTGCATCCGGATAGGTTCGTTCTTATAATGGATCGAATGCGGATAAAGGAGATGTAAATTGAGCAAGGATATATAAACATATATTGTATTCGTATCATGCATTAATTATCATCCATTTGGTTGTCTGAAGGATATGTGTTTGTGTGTGCGCGCGTGCGTGTGCATGCGTGTATGTATGTATGCATGCATGCATGCATGCATGCATGCATCCATGCATGCATGCATGCATGGATGTATGTATGCATGCATGCATGCATGCATGTATGTATGTATGTATGTATGTATGTATGTGGGGCTAACCCAATGGGAGTCAAGTTAGCTTCTCCCATCTCTTTTTTAAACTTTTTGTGGTATTTTTCAAAACACCTAAGGGATTAACATATATTAATAAGACAAATATGTGATTCTAATTCGTGAAAGACTGACTACCTAACCCGTCCATCTGGAAGGGGCAGATTTCAACAATTCTAAGACCATTAAATTTTGATAAGCTTGATGGATGAGATAAGAATCTCGAAATGAGTTGTTTTTTTAATGAGAACATGTTGATATTAGGTGATCTAAAATCCCTAGGTGTTTTGAAAAAATACCACAAAAAGTTTTTAAAAATGATGGGAGAAGCCAAGTTAGCCCCTCTCCTAGGACATACATACTTTACCCTATATATGGATAAAATGTGGCTACCTCGGGGGGAGCCAAGTTAGCTTCTTCCATCTGGTTTTTTAACTTTTTAATGTTAGTTTTTAAAAGATATGGGAGGATTAACTTATATTAATAAAAATAATATGTTATTCAAATTTCATTGAAAACCGACATTCTTTACCCGTCCATCTGGAAAGAGTCGATTTCAACAATTTTGAAACTATTAAAATTTGATAGATTTGATGAATAGGATACGAACCTCAAAATAAGTTGAAATTTTAATGAAAATATGTTGATATTAGGTGATCTAAAACTCCCCATGTATTTTGAAAAAATATAGAGGAAAGTTAAAAAATAGACGGGGAAAGTTAACTTGGCTTCCCAAGGATATTTTACCCATATATATGGTAAAATATGGCTACCCCCGTAAGGAGCTAAGTTAGATTCTCCCATTTGTTTTAAAACTTTTTTATATTATTTTTTAAAAGACATGGAGGATTAACTAAGATTAATAAGAGGAATATGTGATTCAAATTTCATAAAAAATAGACATTCTTAGCTCGTCCATCTGGAAGGGGTTGATTTCAACAATTATGATACTGTTAAAATTTGATAGGATTGATGGATGACAAGTCCGAAAAATGGCCTTGTTAATTGTGTGTAATTATCAAGCATTTAAAAATGTCATTTCGTTGTAGGCGGGCAATCGAAATTGGTCAAGAAATAACCACAATTAATTAGTTCAATTTTCAATCACATGATTTTTGTTTATTTTACTTGAGCAAGTCCCAAGGTCGAACTCAAGAAGGTAAAGGAACAACCTAGAAATTTGTATATCAAAGTTTACGTACGATTTTCGAGACAGTATTTTTTGTTATTTTTAATGCAATTTGAGATGCAAAATACAAATTTGGGCAATTTTAGAGACTAAAATGTAAAGATCAATCAAACGATATCCAAAAAATATGAAACTTGATCGGGATGTTAATTATGATGAGATGAATGCACTATAATTGTTTTGGAATTTTTGGGTGAAAAATAAATATTTTATGGATTTATGAATACAAACAAAGTGAATTTCAAATAATTAATTACAAGAAATATTAAACCTAATTATTTTCAAGGGTAAAATTATCTAAGATCTATCACTAGGTGATCAATCTCAGAAAAATCCTAAATCTCAAAAATACTAGATTTAATACCTACTAAAAATTAAAGATTGAAATGTACAAAATGATTTTTACAGAACAAACCATGTATGCAAATGCAATTCTTTTTGGGTACGATATGAAATACAACTAATTCTACAATCCGTGATTTTTCGACAATTTTCATAGCTATATTAATTAGTTATGAATTTTCAAGCACGGAATGGGGAAAATATGCACTTTTCCACAAATTGATCAAAATCAGAGGAGAACATAGTCTAACTGCAATTATATTAACTAAAATATAGAGAAAATACAGTTTGGACTGAATAGTAATTACCAGAACCCGGGGGGTATCTGCAAAATTGCCAAAAGGGTCTTCTGTTCAATAAGGCCGAAGTGGGAGGGCTTGTTTGCAATATTCCTAGAAGATCACGTGCGATGCACGTGACCTCTTGGTTGAGTTGCTTCGGTGTGAATTGACGGAAGGATAGGGGGCTCCTTGTAAATTACCCCCTGTCATATGAGGCGGGGGATGTTCTCAAACGTTCCCTCCTCTACATGTCGCACACGTGAGGAGGGCATCGAGCTGGGGGCCCAACTGTTGGCGTTGGTGAGGAAGCTTCACGTCAAAGGTTGTTCGGTGAAGTGCGGCGATGGCTTTTGATGTTGATGGCGGAGGCTCGTTGGCGCATGGAGGGAAGGTGGCCAAAGGAGCCTCTGGATTCGACAGCCAAAGGTGGTGGCTGATGATGATCACCTCAGTTGGTGGTTGAGTTGAAGATCCTGCGGCTAGTGACGGTCGAGGTTAAAATATTAACGAATTATATAAATTTAAGAAATGATACCGATGAAGTGCAAAGACGGTGAAGTGGAAATGTTGTCGGTGGAGCTTGGAGGCGTTGGCGTGGTTGGAGGAGGAGTTGTCGGTGAATATCGGTAGGGGCTCGATGGCTAGAAATCGGAGCAAGGGCAGTTGCGCGGAGGAGCGCTCTGTGACAAGGCAGAGACGCACCTTGGATCTTGTCGAAGAGGAGAGGACCGGGTTGTCACCACCAACCCTCGCCAGAATGCAGTCGGCGGATCGGATCAAAGGAATGGCGGCAGTGCGACATTATAGGGCGATGGAGGTTGACCGCATCGGGAAGGAGGAGGGAGATGGATTTGGCGATCGTCGATTGATGACCGGAGGGGTACGATATGGGAAGGTGATCGGAGATTGATTGGAATGGGATTGAGGGACAAATCGGAGATGGGATGCGCTAGGGAGGTGGCGACGAGATTGGATGTGCGGCAATAGAGTAGATTGCGGAGGTGGGTGATAATCACGGAGGAAGGTCAGCAGAGAGATACGCGGAGGTCGGGCAGAGATTTTTCAGGGGACGGCGGCGCCGCCCCCAAAGGGGAAAGTGGGAGAGACGATGGGGAAGGGGATGGCGCACATGTGTCGTCCGATCGGCTGAGATCAGACGGCCCTAGTTCTGCCACGTGGTAGTTTTTTTTATTTTTTTAAATAAAATGAATTATAAAAAGCTCAAAAATGGGTGCTACGTGATGGTTCCAGGAGCTGTCATGTGACACCACCAGAAAATTCGAAAATAAATGACAAAGACAAATCGGAAATAAATAGTAAATGACCTCGTATCAAAAAAAATTCTTCGCAAAAGTTGTTCCTCTCGATGAGATCTACAACTTTTATGAGGAGACTAAAATCAAAATCGATCATGTGTAAATTGATATCTTTAGGGTACTCCATGTACATAGAAAACCTTGATCTTTGAATTTTATAATTTTTTGTCGTTTTAAACCAAATAAAAATCTGAAAAAATAGGATAAAATCAAAGATAAATATTTACACATTAATCTATTTTTAGGATTGTTATTAAGTAAGAAAAATAAGAAATAAAATAAAATCTGAAAATGACTAATTTTGTACAAAAAGTTAGTGAAGACTCTGACTCAGTTAGTTTGTTTGATTTCTAGTTCAGTTTGGTTTTAGATTTTTATGCATTTTAATAAAATTTTTATCAAATAAAATAAATGAAAAAGAAATAAAATAAAATGAGTTAATTATTTACAGAAAATAATAGGTCAAAAACTGCTAAAATACAAAATGTACAAAAGAAGCCCAAACCTAATTTTCACATATGAGATTCGATACACTTGAACTTGATCTTGTTTTGTGGGTAATTGAATGTACTTTAGTTTAAAAGTGAGTAGGATCAAATCAGACACTAGATGAGGAAGATATTGAGGTTTTAGTTCGAGAATCCTGAAACTAGGGTTTGGATTTTTGGTCCACTTATTTGGATTAGTGATTTTTTGTATTTTTATTTATTCTTGTTAGCAATATGTACACAGTGGAGGTGGTTTCGAGTCATTTTTTGGAGTTAGCATGAATTAGTTAAAATTCAGGGAAGTTAGGCTATTTACAGGTCAATTGGACTGTGATTTTTGGCTTCTTATTTTGTGCACTGATAAGTGATAAAATGCAATTATTATCAAAACATGCATGAATGCTAATTATGTAATATAAATGAAGAAATGCCAATGAATTTTAGAGAGTTGAGCTTAATTCATCACTTTTATAGTGATGAATCTGAGATTTATCATCCCCCTATACCCAAACCATGCTCGTCCCTGAGCATCAAAAATAAATGCAATGAGGTGAAATGAGATTGGGTTCCATACCAAGATCATGAGCATAAGGTGAAAATAGAACTAGACCTAACCTTCGGATTATTAGTGTGGCGGAACTTCTGGGAGACTTAGAATTTTAAAATCAACAGCCTCCAAGTTTTACACATCATTGTCTCAGTTTCAGCTCAGAAGTCATCTTAGATCAATCCTCCTCCCAAAGAATACCCCATGAACATTGAACAATCGACTCGTGTGTGAAAGGGTTTTAACTCTTCCAATCCAGAATGTCGGACTACCAAGTAAACTTCCTCTCCAGTAACTCGTCCTCGGGGAGTCAGGTATTTCCTTCTAAGGTATGTCGTGTTGTGTTCACAATCGAATAGAGGGAGAAATTTGAAAAAGGAGAAAAGAACTGGAGGGTGACTAGTGTAGTCACCTCTCCTTGTGAACTGGCCAATGTAACCGAGTCTCCACCAAGATCTGCAGGTTTTCTTGAAGCTTGGACCTTTTTTGGTCAAATATTTATTTGGTAGTTGGCTTCTTTTTGTTTGGATATTTGGTAGCTCTACTTGGATCTTGTTGTGCCCCTACGGATATGGAATCTTTTTTCCATACATTTTTTGGGTCTTAGAAAAATTATGTCCAGTCGTTCATCCCTTTTCCGAAGCTTTATTTCAACCCGTACTCCGGTCTTTAGATTTCTATGCTACCAGAAAAGAAACTCACACAGTCTTCCAACACCCCGTCTGAGTTGAGCTAAATGCATAGTATGAGAGTACAAATTAATTCCCTATTCCAGATTCGTACCAAAAATGAAGAGACTAAGTTAGACACTAAGAGGCAAACGTTGCACATTGTCATGTTGAACTCGAAGAATTAAGTCATAGACTAGAAGTTTCTAAAATTTTATTTCTTGGTGAAGTTCTTATGAAAATTAGGCGGATTAAGGTCAAGTCCAGATCACTCTCGGTTTCTGCTCATAACTCGGCTCAGAACCCATGGGCTTTTCACAAATGCATGAAAATGCTGGATGAAGTGTAGGTGCGTGAAATGCAGACACATTTTTTGTGTTTTTTTGTGATTTTGTTTTTGAGTTTTTTTAATGCAAGGATTTTTTTGTTTTTTAATGAAAAAATGAATAAGAAGCTATTTTTTCAAAAAAATTTGGTTGGACACAGTCAGTGTTGGTAACAAAAGAATTTTTTTTATTTACCCACCCCGTAAATATATATAGATTTACGTGAAAGTACGAGCTATGGGTAAAATATATACACAGTATATATGCACCCCCTCTATTCTTAGCGAGTGCTATGTCCCCAGCGCACAAGAAGTGAAAAAAGACATAGCTCAGGCTAAGCATAAGAAAGTGAAAAAGAATTATAAATAATAGAAGTCGCCCCCCCCTATACTTAGGCTGTGGATAGTCTAAGTATAGAAGAAGAGCGAAAATGAGGTGGTCGAGATATGTGAATGAGGAAAGTATATGCATTTGGACATCAGTTCCCCCTATACTTAGGCTCTAGTCAGCCTAAGTATAGAAGAAGGGTGGAAATGAGGCAATCGTGAGAAGGAGTTTTATGAGAAGAATGGTATATACACATGGCATCGGTCCCCCCCCCATCTTATACTTAGGCCTTGTCCTAAGTAGAGGAAGAAGATAAACAAAGAGACCGATGTGGTCGAGAGGGAGGGAGGGTAGCCGATGATTAAGGTAATTTTCGACCGATCTTTTTGTGAGCCTGTGGTGGGAGATTGTAATGATAAGAAGGAGATGAAACATATGATTCCCAACCATTATCAGTGTTATCCTCAGAGAAATCATGTTGGATAGTAGATGAAGTGTATCAATCAGATGAAAGATAACCATCATCGGAGTTATCCTCAGAGGAATAGTATTTGAAATTAGAGGCACTCCAGATATTCTTGTCTTTCAGTAGTTTCCTCAAAATTCGTTCCTTCTTGGGATCAAGTGATTTGTTCTCAGATGAATACTCTGAAGCACCAGTCTCAGTCAGCTCATAAGAAATTATTCTATTGTATTTAATAAGATCATGAGAATCGGCTTTGGATGAATAATAGTGAGGAACGGGAGTCATCCAATGGGAGTCGAAGTTTGGATCCTTGCGTAGATAGGGTTTTAGGACAGCCGAACAGACCTCGCTCATGTAGATTACCCTTTCCGGACCTGATGAGGAATCATCAGACAATTCCTCTTCTGAAAGGTCGAAGGCGACTTTCTTTTTAGATGAAGGAGCAGTCATTTTGTTTCAGGTTGTCTGTGAAGGTGCTGGTCCTAGGAATGAGGTGTTGGCACTTGAGTCTCTCGACGAATAACCATTGAAATTTTTCTCCTTGGTCAGTATATGTCCCACGTAATTGTTCTTAGTTTTCTTGATGTTGGTGCACTCCTGAGCTGGATTGATTTGTTCAAGGTAGTCAGAGAAGGTTGGCTCAGGGTGAGCCCATGCATATGTCTCAGGATCATATAAGAAACATTTTTCTATGGTGAGAGCAACGGAAAATGGAACAGTGGGAAGAGTCTCTGCATATTCATTCTGAATTGACTTGATGTTGGTGCATTCCTGAGATGGGTTGATTTGATCGATGTGGTCAGAGGAGATCTCGACCGACTCGGGATGTGCCCATGCATAAGTCTTAGGATCATAATCAGAGTCATTTTCTATGGTGAGAGAAACGGGATATGGAACAGTAGGGAGAGTCTCTAAACCAATAGTCTCATCAACAATCGTTGTCTCAGGTTAGCAACGGGGTAGGGCTCTTCTACCGCTTGATGGTTACGGCTGTCAAGGGCTTAGCGGGTTGCCTCGGAAAATCGTGGTTTGTCAAAGATTTATTTAGATCAAAGTGCTCCCAATGCTGTAAAATTGATTTCCCGAGTCTCGCACTAAATAATTGCATTGTCCAATGCCAAGAATGGCTTTCTGAGAATGATTGGAGATTGGTTGAATTCTCCTTAATGCTCAATATCAATGATCATGAAGTCCACTTTAAGTGGAGCACCTTGGAATGCAATGATGACTGAAATGGTTCCTCTCGGTCTCTTTATCGATCGATCAGCCAGTTGAATGATCTCTCGTATCATCCTTACAGATTCGAGTTTGAGCTCGTTAAATACAGTGGTCGGGAGGATATTGATTGATGAGTCGTCATTGATTCGAGCATGTGAAAATATTGTGTCTTTAATTCCATAGTCAAATCTAGACAACCGCTTCACTATGCGGCTGGATTTTTATCCTCAACACCAAAGAGGTGGCCATTGAAAAGATATGTCTTTCAACCTTTGTTCTTATCTTACCCAACTTTTTCATCATTAATTTGTTCATTACAAATCCTTTAAGGTCGGGGAAGTGTTCAATGGCCTAAATCAAGGGAAGTTTAAAAATCAATCTTTTCTCCAATGCTTCCCGTAAAGCAGGATCTCAATTCTTCAGATCTTCATCAGTTTCAATTTTTATGAAATTTTCTAGTTTTTTTATTTTTTAGGTGTTTTCGGTGTGGTGTGTGGATGTGGTATTTTTTGTAGATGATGATGGGTTTTGATTAGCCGAGTAAGAATCAGGGTCCGAGTTATTCCTAGGAGAATAATATGCAGAAGTGTCGCTGTCAGAGACATCCCCAGGGTGAACATATTATATAGGTTTCTGAATATCCTTAGAATTATTAACAGGAGATACAATCATTTCATCATCCATTTTTAAATCCAGGCTACCATAGAATGAAATTAGTCGGTCAATGAAATTTCTAAATTTTTCCTCCATTAATTCATATCTCTTTCTTATTCTCGAAATATTATCCTCCAAAGAATTTTTAATTAATCATGTGAGCCGTTTGTATGGCTTCTTGAATTTGAGATCCAGTTGTTGCATCTTCCATTTTCATATTAAAGTTGGGAGAAGATTCTCTTGGAACATCCACTATATGATCATTATTTTCTGAAAATTTCTCCTCAAAAATTATGGAAGGAGTCTGCTCAGTGGAAGGATTTTGCAGGAACTTGTATGTCTCATACTTAGCATGTCGTGACTCAGGCATGCAATGCTAGTTTGAGTAGAGTCTACTTCCATGGTCATGATTGATTGGACCCTTATACTGTGGAGTCAACATATAGGGATTATGTGTGTCAATATCCTCAGTATATTCCCCTATATGAGTGTCATGTCTGAAGGTTGGATTGTTATGGTTAATCCAATATGGAAGATTATTAGGTGCGGGCCAATCATCTTGATATGTTCGAACCTCCATTTTATTCCCAATGGTCAAATCTAGTTGTGGATTTGTGAAATATTGACCAGTTCCAACAATATGGTGAGGAGAGACTGAAGTCAGTTGGAGTTGTTGTTTCGGTCGGTCATTCGTCTCAAAAGTGGTTTGTTGTTCAAATGATTCATGAGTTCCGACGAGTAATGGGTTAATCCAAGATGGTAGTTGTTCATTTGTATTCAAGGGTGGAGAAGGTGGAAGATGTGAAGAAGTGTTAAATACGATTGGATTTGTCATGTGGTTAGAATCTTCTATGAACGATGGATTGATATTTACATAATATGAGGGATGGATTGTATGATCAGAATATAGAGGATTGATACACGAAGTAAAGACATCGGTCGGTTATTTTTTTGTATGATCCGAATACAAAGGATTGTCATTTATGAAGTAGGTCGGATTTGTAGAGAGGGTTGGATCTATTTGTGGGTGAGAGTCTCCTGTGGAAGTTGGAAGATATCCAGTTGGAGGAGGTTTTAAAACTTTGGGTTTAATCGAGATAAATTCATTTTCATATCAGATGGGTGCTCAGACAAAAATCCCATAATTTTTGATGGAGGTTTATGATGATGATTTGACATGGTTGATCTCGGTGCAAGTGCACAGGATATTCTCAAAGAAAATTTTATCAAGGAGAGTGATGGCACAAGTGTGTGGTTTTTGATATTCGATATTGGTTCACGCACACCAATACAAACACAAATCAAATCCTAACACAATGAAGCCGCAAGAGTTCGGTAATTATCTTTTCAATTTTAGTTGCTGATAAGTCAATCTTTGGAAAAAAAATTTACGAGCTGTTAGGTGCCGAAAATTTTCTTAAAGACTGGCACAAATCTTACGACTAGTTGCACCTACTTTCAGCCAGTATAGGTGTAAGTATGGACCGTAAAATGGCTACCCATGTTACTTAAGGACAGAGCCTTACGCGGTGTCCTATAAACCACCCACTCTGCTAAGGAAATCCGGATCATTTATCGGCTACCTGTATTCCTCACTGAGAAGTAGCTAATCGTTTTTGTAGAGTCAATAGTCAATATGAAAATTCGGAGTTGGGCTCTAACCTTAAGTGTCGTCTCTCGCTCACTTAGAAAAATAAATGCATCCAAGGTCGGGGTTTCTCTCCCGCAAAATTCTTAATTTTATGGGTTGATTTAGTCGGCTTTGTTTAGTAGTCCCATTTTTAATTAGGCAATCACTGAAAAATTAGGTGAGCACAAATATGCGTCTACCATCTAGTCCCAATTTCCTTTTAAAATTATGTGACAAAACAGGAGGGAGAAATTTGAGAAAAGCTGATGCATGCAAAACAATGATGTATTCTCAGATAGAAGATTTACAGTGATTCCTTGCAATCTCCATGCGGGATGCAGTACAAGAATTGAAAGATTATTCTAAACGAATGCAAGCCGATGAAAACCACTCCTACCAGAAAGTTATATTAGCCGTGAAGAAATGAGTTAAATTTTTGACTAAGTGGAACGATCTAATGTGCTTCTCAATTAAAGTGCAGTGTGGTCTTAGATTCTATGAGCACAATCAAAAATTTAAAAGCTCTAATAGAGTATGTGCATGTCTATCCTAAGTGCCACTCAAGTCGGGCCCCGCCCTCACCTAAGAGTGAAACATGCCACGACACAGCACAGAAAAAGTACAAGGTTTTGTTACACACGCGAGAGTCCAAACAGATACTGCTATAAAATGAGCAATTAATTACAATTTAAAATTGCAGAAAATAAATCCTAATCTCTACGCTCTATCACAATTCGACTTGATCTTAATTTAATTGCGATTTTTTCGGAAATTAGTGAAGATGCATCAGTTTTCAAAAACCGCTCCACATAAGCCGGGTACCTCGCAAGAAAAATAAAAGAGAGAATGCAAGAGAGTGACATTAAAATAATAAAAATAATATAATAAATGCAAAAAATAAAATAATTGCAGAAAAAATGGAAAATTTACAATGAAAAATTCGGGGGTCAGACTACCCGGCAAACCGAACACAAAAAGTTTTTGACAAAAACTAAGTCGTTTGCCTCCCTGGCAACGACGTCATCAGACGAGTTCGGAAAATGCCCTTGTTAATTGTGCATAATTATCGAGCGTTTAAAAATGTCGTTTCGTTGTAGGCAGGAAATCGGAATCAAGAAATAACCACAACTAATTAATTCAATTTTCAATCACATGGTTTTTGTTTATTTTACTTGGGCAAGTCCCAAGGTCGAACTCAAGGAGGTAAAGGAACAACCTAGAAATTTGTCTATCAAAGTTTACGCACGATTTTCACGATGGTATTTTTTGTTATTTTTAATGCAATTTGAGATGCAAATTTGGCCAATTTTAGGGACTAAAATGTAAAGATCAATCAAACGATGTCTGAAAAATATGAAACTTAGCCGAGATGTTAATTATGATGAGATGAATGCACTATAATTTTTTTATAATTTTGGGATGAAAGATACATATTTTATGGATTTATGAATGCAAACAAAGTGAATTTCAACAATTAATTATAATATATTTTAAACTTAATTATTTTCAAGGAATACAATTATGTAGGGTCTGTCACTAGGTGATCGATCTCAGAAAAATCCTAAACCCAAAAATACTAGATTTAATACCTATTAAAAATTAAAGATTAAATGTGCAAAATGATTTTTAAAGAACAAACCATGTATGCAAATGCAATTGTTTTTGGATATGATGTGAAATACATACAATCTACGATTTTTCGATAATTTTCAGAGCTATGATTAATTAGTTATGAATTTCCAAGTACAGAATGGGAAAAATATGCAATTTTCCACAAAACAATTAATTATTGATTAACAATAGATCACAAAAATGGCATGTCAAGATGTAGAGAATTAGTTGAAGAACAAAGTACTACTTCTATAAAAATAAAATGATGCAAAAATGTTTATCAAAATTAGGGGAGAATATAAGGGTCTAACTTCAATTATATTATTTAAAAAATAGAGAAAATGCAGTGCGGACTGAATAATAATTACTATAACCCAGGGGGTATATGCAAAATTGTCAAAAGGGTCTTCTGTTTAATAAGGCTGAAGTGGGAGGGCATGTCTGCAATATTCCCAGAAGATCATGTACGATGCACGTGACCTCTTGGTTGAGCTGCTTCGATGTGAATTAACGGAAGGACATGGGGCTCCTTGTAAATTACTCCACTGTCACGTGAGGCGAGGGATGTTCTCAGACGTTCCCTCCTCTACGTGCCGCATACATGACGAGGGCCTCGACCTGGGGGCCCGGCCATTGGCGATGGTGAGGAAGCTTCACGTCAGAGGTTGTCCGGTGAAGTGCGTGATGGTTGTTGATGTAGATGGCGGAGGATCATTGGCGCAAGGAGGGAAGGCGGCCGAAGGAGCCTCTGGCTTCGACAGCCAAAGGTGGTGGCTGGTGATGATCACCTCAGTCGGTGGCTGAGTCAAATATCCTGCAGTTGGTGACGGTCGATGTTGGTGATGCCGATGAAGTGCGGAGACAGTGAAGTGGAAACATTGTTGGTGGATCTTGGAGGCATTGGCGTGGTTGGCGGAGGAGTTGTCGGTGAATATCGGTAGGGGCTTGACGGCTAGAAACTGGAGCAAGGGCAGTTGTGCGGAGGAGCGCTCTGTGACAAGGCAGAGATGTGCCTTGGATCTCGTCGAAGGTGAAGTGGAAACATTGTTGGTGGATCTTGGAGGCATTGGCGTGGTTGGCGGAGGAGCTGTCGGTGAATATCGGTAGGGGCTTGACGGCTAGAAACTGGACCAAGGCCAGTTGTGCGAAGGAGCGCTCTGTGACAAGGCAGAGATGTGCCTTGGATCTCGTCGAAGGGGAGAGGACCGGGCTGTCACCACCGGCCCTCGCCAGAATGCAGTCGGCGGATCGGATCAGAGGACTGGCGGTGGTGCGACATTGTAGGGCGATGGAGGTTGGTCGTATCGGGAAGGAGGAGGGAGGTGGATTTGGCGATCGTCGATTGATGACTAGAGGGGTGTGATATGGAAAGGTGATCGGAGATTGATTGGAATAGGATTGAGGGGCAAATCAGAGATGGGATGCGCGAGGGAGGTGGTGACGAGATTGGGGGTGCAGCAGCCGAGTAGATTGCAGAGGTGGGTGGCGATAATCACGGAGGAAGGGCAACAGAGAGATACGCGAAGGTCGGGCGGAGATTTTTCGAGGGACGGCGGTGCCGCCCCCTAAGGGGAAAGTGGGAGAGACGATGGGGAAGGGGATGGCGCACAGGTGACGTCCAATCGGCCGAGATCAGACTTCCCTAATGCAACCACGTGGCAGTTTTTTATTTTTTAAATTTTTTTAAAATAAAACAAATTATAAAAATCTCAAAAATGGGTGCTACGCGATGCCTCCAGGAGCTGCCACGTGGCACCACCAGCAAATTCGAAAATAAATGACAAAGATAAATCAGAAATAAATAATAAATGATCTCGGATCAAAAAAAATCTTCACAAAAGTTATTCCTCTCGATGAGATCTACAATTTCATGAGATCAAAATCAAAATCGATCATTTGTACAAAGTGATTTTTTTGGGGTACTCCATGTACAAAGAATACCTTGATTTTTGGGTTTTATAATTTTTTATCATTTTTAAATCAGATAAAAATCCGAAAAAATAGGATAAAATCAAAGATAAATATTTACACATTAATCTATTTTTTTGGATTTTTATTTATTAAGAAAAATAAGAAATAAAATAAAATGTGAAAATAACAAATTTTGTACAGACAGTTAGTGAAGATTCGGACTCAGTTAGTTTGTTTGATTTCAAGCTCAGTTTGGATTTGGATTTTTATGTATTTTAATAAAACTTTTATCAAAGAAAATAAATGAAAAAGAAATAAAATAAAATGAGTTAATAATTTTCATAAAATAATAGGTAAAAAACTACTAAAATACAAAATGTACAAAAGAGGCCCAAAATCCAATTTTCACATATGAGCTCCGATTCACTTGAACTTCGTCTTGTTTTGATGGTAATTGAATGTACATTAGTTCAAAAGTGAGTAGGATCAAATCGGACACTAGATGAGGAAGATATTGAGGTTTTAGTCTGGGAATCTTGGAACTAGGGTTTGGGTTTTTGGTCCACTTATTTGGGTTAGTGATTTTTTATATTTTTTATTTATTCTTGTTAGCAATGTGTACACAGTGGAGGTGGTTTCAAGTCATTTGGAGTTAGCATGAGTTAGCTAAAACTCAGGGAAGGTAGGCTATTTACATGTCAATTGGATTGTGATTTTTGACTTCTTATTTTGTGCACTAATAAGTGATAAAATGCAATTATCATCAAAACATTTATGAATGCTAATTATGCAATGTAAATGAAGAAATACCAATGAATTTTAGGGAGTTGAGATTAATTCATCATTTTTAGAGTGATGAATATGAGATTCATCAATGGACAATATAAGAATCTCGAAATGACTTGAACTTTGAATGAGAACATGTTGATATTAGGTGATCTAAAATGCTCTAGGTATTTTAAAAAATTATTGGAAGAAAGTTATAAAAAAATTAGGTGGAAGCCAACTTGGCTCCCCCAGGGGTAGCTCCATTTTATCCTATATATGTATGTGTATATATATACATACACGTGTGTGTGAGAGAGAGAGAGAGAGAGAAATGATTCATATTTGATTTTAATCATTATAATCTCGGTTGGATGCCAAAATGTTTGTGTGTATCCATTGGACTGTGTATCTGATTTATCATTGTATATGTTAATTCATAATTTCAAATTTTAAGAATGTGTCTATGTCAATTTCAAAATGGATACATATACAGATACCAATATTTATGAGAAATTCAATATATGTAAATTAAATCCAATATATATAATATTTATTTCTATTATTTTTTAATCAGATCTGCATCCATTTCATATCTATATCTATTTTTAAAGAGTTGGTAATACATTTTCCATATTCAATAATATTTGTATCCACATCCATGTTTATATCTTAAAATTGATAAGAACATTGTACATATGTACTGACATTCATATCTAATCATTTGTATCTTTTTAAATTAATTAGGTAGTGAAATCTTCCAACCGAGTACCCAACAGGTACTATTAATCCAAACGGGTTTTTGGATGGGCATGAGTCACAATTTAGCAGGTATCCGATCCTCATTCTCAAATGGGTTCCCGTAAGTTTAGGTTAAAATGAATGCTCCCTGACCTGGATATTTTGAAGGCCCCTAGTGTATGTAAAAGTAGTAATTGAAGATTCAAAAACCTTGCATCACGGAAATACATAACATTTAGCAAGCTTGTTGCTTAAAATATTGTATGTTCATCACATGAATAAGAAATTTTGGCACAATAATTTATGATTTCGAAATAATTAATTCTAAGGAAATAATTTCCAAAATGATTTCTAATATCCATAATTAATATAAAAAATAGATCATGGTTATCTCTCGAAGCATGAGTTCCTAGTAAAAGAAAACCTCCTGAATTATGTCTGATCCGCGGTATCTCTCTCGTGGGCGTAGAGATGCATCGTGTTGCTTCTCACGAACTTGGGCATCGTCTTCACAAACATGGCTTCAAGAAGAGGCATGTGAGGAACTAGGCTCTCCAAAAATATAAGTTAATAAAAGAGAGAGAGACTTGTTCTCGTTTTATACACAAAGCACACGTCTCTTGAAGATTAGGGCTTAAATTAGGTGTGTGAAGTTTTAGCCCTTGGATTGTTGATCAAGAGGTTATGACTAAGTCCTTGTTCAACAAGAATTGTCACCTTTCTTTTTATCTTCAATTAATATTACTTAATAAAAGCAGAAATATTGAGTCCTTAATCAATAAGGACTCAACAACGTGGCGCCATGTGTACATCACCATGTACATGTCCTAAATTTTCATAAAATATGCATTATTGTTGAAATTATTAATTAAATAAATTATCCAATCATCCATATTACAAAAATTATGGAAACAATCCTTATAGCTTATGAATCGTATTCACAAACATAAAAATAAATGTAAATCCAATTTACATCTACAAAATTAATGTGAACCAAATTCACACAATTTCATGCCTTGAAAATAATTATGTCTCATATTTACATAAATATTTGTATGTGTCATATCCATATAAATGTTAAATATTATAAATTACTATTCATAATAATTAATGAATTGTATTTTTGAATCATATTCACAAAAAAATGCCCTTATAAATTCTAATAATAATAATAATTATTATTATTACAATATCGAAATCAATAAGTATGAGTCTTAATCCAATTAGGACTCATTGAATACAAATGCAGATACTTGGAGATAATGTCAGGGAGATCAAACTATCCATGTATAGTGATTTGAAATATGGATTCAATCCAATTTTGGGGATATAAAGATTATATCAGGACAAGATGAGTAGTCAGTTATACTAGACATCAGTGCCACAAATTGAGAGTTCATATATTCCAGTATGAGAGTCAATTGATTATATTTTATAAATTACGAGATCTATTCAACATAGAGAGTCGGATGGTGAGATGGACTCATGTATAGACACCTTCTGTAGTCCAACTCCAAAGAGGTATATTTCAGTGGAGAGACCTATGCCACACACAATGTTTACATACTGAGGTAGCTCTACTCAGACGGCCCAGGATCAGTACACACTTATAGAGCAGATGATTCCATATGACCTAGGTTGAGGTGATCTACTCTGTATAGGACTTACGTCTACTCTTCCATTTCATTTTTTCCTATATAGAAACCTACGAGCCATTCAGTTTTTGGAGTGCATCGCTTGTATATTCATCTTAGATCACAATCATCCCCATTTTTTTTCTCATTTTTATACTTAGGATACCAAATCATATATATAGGGGGGACCAATTATCCATTAATTTTCATCTTTCATTTTGTTCTTTTTACTTTTCTTTTGATTTTCCTTTCTTTTACACTAACCACTGGTCCCTAATTTTTGGTCACTTTCTTTTCTATACGTAGGATGCATGATCCTAAGCATAGTGGAGACCGAGTGATTTCATTGATTTCATTTCTTCTTCTTTTTCTTTCGTTCGTTCATTTATATATTTCTTTTTCTCAAACACCTCATTTTTGTTTCTATTGTACTTACGATGATCAGATCATAAGTATAGGGGTGACTGACTTCTATTCTTCTATTCTTTTTCACTAACTTTTACTTAGCACGAGTTATGTCATCCTTTTTCTCTTTTCATGTTATGAGGACATAACAAAAGCTAAGTATAGGGGTGTGTATTGCAATGACCGTCCCCTTAGGATATGGGTACTCGACAAATTTATTTCACGCACATACCATTCCACATTTGAAGTACACAATATAACAAAGAGCAGGAGAAAATAGCATAAAAATAGTAACTACAAATTTTCTATCCATTCATAACATGCCCATCAATGCATTTCATTACAATCACATCCATGTCCATAAAAGTATATTACATAGTATGCATTAAAAAATTGTCCACACATACATGGTACATCTCATGTCTCTCAACAAAACTACAAGCAAAGTAAAGCAATAAAAGCTATAACAAGTATTGTACCGCTAGAAAACCTTGTAGTTGTGCAAAAGAAGTAACTCCAAGATGCTCACCGCTACGGCTTCTGTAGAGAACGTGTGGATCCATACATAGGTACCTTATGAGAAAAGTTGCTCAGTAGATAAAACAATTATAACAAGCAATATATGATTAAAAAGTGGGCAAAAGAAACAACTGGGTAAACCATTCTCACAAAAGAGATAAATTTTAACCATTATTATTTGATAATGCATCACCCAAGATTTGTAGATAATCTATGGTTATGGTCCGGATGAGACCCTACACTATGACTCTAATGCAAGAAGAAGATCTTAGGGCTGGTGTGCCTCTGCAGACATGTGTAGGGTACAATGCATCCTAACTAAGTTCCCAACGCGTCCACTTGGCTTTATTTATAAGATTATAACTTCGATTCCCAAAGAGATTTCCATCATGTTAATCCTCATGAACCACCCAAGTCTACTACCCACGTGTAAAATTCTATCGTGGTGTAGGGCACGAGTCATGGCATAGATTACCAAGATCATTCTACATTAGTCTGAATCACCACACAACTAATCTGATCCTCCTAATGCACAGGAGATTTATATTTTATTCTCAACTTCATTAACTACATTTTCCTGGAACTTCCATCTTAGTGCTTCCACTTGGAATAGTAACTAGTGTGGCCTGCACCATCCGATACACGAGTATTAACCCTAAGTGAATAAGTGAAACACCAGACCACCAACCATGACTACTTGGCATGCACTCGAAGTATTGGGCTAAAGGAATGCAAGTGCTGAGGTTGAATACCTCGTAGTGACTCCTCAGTGTGCTAAGCAACTTCTCCTCCAACCATCACAGCTACATAATAGATGTTGGGATCGCAACTCTCTAGACTTCTTCCCAAGGTCCCAAGAGTGCATGCCCCTCCCTTGGCGACACTACCTCACTACCCACATGCCACTTTCAACCAGTATCTATGCACAAAAGCATACAACCATATCCCATTAACATAAAAAAATGAGGAAATACAAATGCAATGTATGCTAAGATGCACCACAAACAAAATTTCAACCCCTTTAAGTACTAGCAAGCCAGTTTGTAGTGTAAAATAATACTTGCTATAGGTCAGTGGCCTAAATGGTCAAATAAGATAAATGCATGACATTATTTAATAACCAAGAGCCGAGGAATGATTATTGATAAAAGGAAGAAAAGGTTAGGCAATATTCAAAAGTTCTAAATAATATTACATTGTTAATCATGGAATATGCATGTATGCAAATCTAGACAGGAACATCGAACTGATATACTAAGAAATCAACTCATCACTTGTATCATGCCCAAAACCTGGAGGTAGACATGACATTTGAAACTAATTACAATACAATGCTACCCTTTGTGTATTGTCATCATCATAGCTATTCATTATTATGTAGGATGTCGAAAATAATTTGTTAAGATATTAGATGCTGAAGAAAAGCATTCTATGTCAGTACAATGCAATAGTTTAATCACCAAGACCAACACTATAATACATATCCTAGTATTGCAGTGAAACAAAAAAAACTAAAGATTGTGTGCCACCTTCAGAAGATGAGGTACATGCTCCAAGTTATATCACCATATATGAAAAGGTGAACATATGCTTGCCTTACAAGAGAATTCACAGCAGACACATAGAATCCAAGTAGCTCATATCACTAAATGTGCAAGAAGCTTAGACGCCCCAAAAAGATAAATCCCAATTTTCTAGCATAGAAAATGTAGCAGTATTATATAAGTATAAAAAGTATTTACACCTCCTAGGCATATGTGTTGGTTGGATCGAATCTACTTATATCTGAACCAAATTTATGGAGGAGTGCTTCTGCAACTAAGAACATTATAAAGCAACCAATGGGAAAAAAAATAAAGACTGAGTTCCATGGAGAGGTCATGCCTTTCCCAAAATAAAATCATGAATCAACAGCTCGAAGCACATATCTTGAAAGAAAGACAATGTTGTAATGTATACAAAATAGTTCAGGTTGTTGTAATGTATACACAATAGTTCAGGTTGCCTGGAAGGCCGTAGTTAGATGCATGCTACCTTGAATAATGCCATCTTGGATTTATAGCTTAGATATTATAATTACCTCAGTGCTTGTTGGGTAATTAGTCTCCTAGGTGCTTACTGGACTCCAATATATTTCAGCCATCAAGATATTTATATGAACTCGCTATTGTCATGAGTTGGGTCACACCTATTAAGCATTGTTATTATTCTTTTAGCAAGAATCACAATGGAAATTCTGTCTGGCTGGAAAATCAGAACTCTGTTTGGCATCAATATGTACAACCACATCAAACATGCAACGAGAATTCTTACGGCTCTACGAAATTTCAAGCAAATAAGTTCAATAAAAACGTGTGGAATCCGCGACAAGAGGGAAAGGGCATCGTACCTCGAAAAAACTCGGCACCTCAGTTTCTCCACCCATGGAGAAAGGACGTTCACCTCTTCGAGATAACACGAAACCAAACACGAAGGTTACCTCGACCTCCTCTACATGGAGGCAGCTTCAGATCGTCGATCCGTTGCGCTCCGATGAGCTCCGGTGGTGCTCCGATAAGGGAGAGGGAGGAGGTAGTGGCTGAAGCTCGTGGGTCTAGATTTTGGGGGTGTTTTGGGAGAGGGGAGGTATATTTTATGGGGTCCAACTCGGATCCAGGTTTGGATCTATATATGACCCGGACCCTGACTCGGTAAAATAGTAGTAACTCAGACTCCTGAGTTTAGATTTCTGCATTCTTGGACTCGTTGGAAAGGTCTCAACGAGCTCTATGCGATGGAATAAAAAAATTTTGGATACTATATAAAATCAGTTTTTGTAAACAATCCCAAATCCAATTATGAGGGTCTCATATCGTAAAAATCTCAAAGGAAGTCTCATCCCCGAGATTTAGAGTGATCCTAATCGATCCTCAATCCCAACTTATCAAACAAAATTCAAAGAAGAATGAGCCCATAAAAATCTCAAAGAGAGCAAAACCCATAAAAATCTCAAATAGAATTTGACTGCGGTTTCGATTCTATGCCTGCAAATAAATGAGGATACTTGTCCTTCATTTCCTCCTCAGGCTCCTACGTCACCTCCTCGACATCTTGACTCTGCCACAGGACTTTGACCAAAGGTATCTCCTTCTGCCTCAATCTCTTGATTGCATGGTCCAAAATTTGCACCAGCTCCTATAGGAGGGGAGATTCGGTTCCACTACCAAGTCCTCATAGCTGATCACGTGCCTATAATCTCGGATGTGCTTATGAAGATTTGACATATGGAACATGCCATGAATTCCTTCAAGGTGTGGGGGAAGTTCCACTCTATAAGCCACCTTCCCAAGTCAGGCCATGATCTCGAACGGTCCCAAAATCACGGTGCCAACTTGCCTTTGACCCCGAAACGTTGAATGCCTCTCATTGAGTGTACTCATAGAAACACAATGTCCCCAACCTGTGACTATGAGGAATACTATAGACACACAAGGTTAGTTAAGAATCATATCAATTAAGACATGAAAGAAAGATATTATACTTGAAACTCAAGGTCTCGTCGACGTTGGTCGGTGTAGCTCTTCTAACGGCTATGTGTAGTCAGCAGTCTCTTCCTAGTCGTCTCCACCACTCTAGAGGTCTTCCCTATAATTTAAAATAGAATTTGACTATGGCTTCGATTTCATACCTACAAATAAATGAGGATACTTCTCCTTCATTTCCTCCTCAAGCTCCCACGTCGCCTCCTCGATGTCTTGACTCCGCCACAGGACCTTGACCAAAGGTACCTCCTTCTACCTCAATCTCTTGATTGCATGGTCCAATATTTGCACCGGCTCCTTGTTGAAGGAGAGATTGGCTCCACTACCAAGTCCTCATAGTTGATCATGTGCCTAGAATCTCGGATGTGCTTCTAAAGATTCGACATATGGAACATGTCATGAATGAATTCAAGGTGTGGGGGAAGTTCCACTCTATAAACCACCTTCCCCATTCAGTCCAGGATCTCAAACGGTCCCACAAAGCACGGTGCCAAATTGCCTTTGACACCAAAACATTGAACGCCTCGCATTGAGAATACTCGTAGAAACACAATGTCCCCAACCTGTGACTATGAGGAATACTTTAGACACACAAGGTTGGTTAATAATCATATCATTTGAGACATGAAAGGAAGATATTATACTTGAAATTCAAGGTCTCGTCGATGTTGGTCGATGTAGCTCTTTTGACAGCTCTGTGTGGTCAGCAATCTCTTCCTGCTCGTCTCCACCACTCTAGAGGTCTCCCCTATAATATCAAATAGAATTTGATTATGATTTCGATTTCATACATACAAATAAATGAGGATACTTATCTTTCATTTCCTCCTCAGTCTCCCAGGTCACCTCCTCGACGTCTTGACACTGCCATAGGACTTTAACCAAAGTTATCTCCTTCTGCCTCAATCTCTTGACTGCATGGTCCAGTATTTACACTGACTCCTTGAGGAAGGAGAGATTCAACTCCATCGCCATGTCCTTGTAGTTGATCACGTTACTAGAATCTCGGATGTGCTTCTGAAGATTTGACATATGGAACATGCCATGAATGACTTCAAGGTGTGGGGGATGTTCTACTCTATAATACATCTTTCCAAGTTGGGCCAGGATCTCGAACGCTCCCACAAAGCACAGTTCCAACCTTTGACACCAAAACGTTGAACGCCTCTCATTGAGAATACTCGTAGAAACACAATGTCCCCAACATGTGATTATGAGGAATACTTTATACACACAAGTTTGGTTAAGAATCATATCATTTGAGACATGAAAGGAAGATATTATACTTGAAACTCAAGGTCTCGTCGACGTTGGTCGATGTAGCTCTTCTGACAGCTCTGTGCTATCTGCAATCTCTTTCTGGTCGTCTCCACCACTCTAGTCGCCCATATTGCATCATGCCCACCTGAAGTGTGTGGCAATGATGTGAAAAAAATCTATGGAAATGCTCTCCCATTTCCACACTGGGATGGGAAGAGTCGGTAGTAAACCAAAGAGTCTCTGGTGCTTTTCCATCACCATTTAATAGGTAAGGCATTGAGCGACATGCTCGGTTATGTACTTCTTCATGCCCTCCCACCAAAAGTGTTGGCAGAGGTCTCCGTACATCTTGGTGCCTCCTAGATCTATAGAAAGTCTTGAACTATGCACCTCATCTAGTATATCTCTCCTCAACTCCACATCATATAGGACACACACACACGGCCCCCCTTTCCATGGGATGGATTCACGGACTCGGAATCCGTCGAACTCATCCTTCAAGCATCTATGGTATAAGTCCTGGATCCTCTGATATGTCTGTTGCCCTTGGACAATCCTGTCTCATAGGATATTGTACTTTGCCAACATGGCCAGTGCATAAGATACACTCTCAAATGGGTGCCACTCACTAAGTGTAGTGAGCACATCCCAAGTCTGCAACCGAGCTTCTAAACCCTCAATGTGTGACCACCTGCTCAAGGCATCTGCCACCACATTCCCATTACCATGGTGGTAGGAGATTGTACAATCATAGTCCTTCATCATCTCCCTCCATCGCCTTTGCCTCATATTAAGCTCCTTCTAATCAAAGATGTATTCGAGGCTCTTGTGGTTGGTGAACATCTCAAATGTCATCCCATACAAATAATGGTGTCATATCTTCAGTGCGAAGACTATGACTGCCAACTCCAAGTCATGATTGGGGTAGTTGCGATCGTGATTCTTTAATTGTCATGACATGTAAGCCATAACTTGCCCTCGTTGAACCAGTACACCGCCCAACCCTTCTTTAGAAGCATCAATGTAAAATGTGAAGTCCAAGGTGCCAGGTGGATGGGTATGGATGGGTGCATAAGGCAACCGCTCCTTGAGCATACGAAATCTCAACTCACACTTATAACTCCAAATAAATGACACGTCCTTCTACTTCAATTGGTTGAGGGGTAGGGTCAATTGAGAGAACCCTTTGACAAATCTCCTGTAGTACCCAGTGAGGCCAAGGAAAATGCATATCTCTGTAGCCATCTTGGGCAGCTCCCAAGACACCACAACCTCAATCTTAGCGGGGTCAACTGACACCCCCACCCATGAAATCATGTGGCCTAGAAATGCTACCTCAGAAAGCCAGAACTCGCACTTGTTGTATTTGGCATACAACTGGTGCTCTCGGGGTGTCCCTAGCACCGTGCTAAATGGGACTCGTGATCATACTCATCACGGGAGTGGACCAGAACATCATCTATAATACGACAACGAATCTGTCCAAGTACGAATGGAAGACTCGGTTCATTAATTCCATGAATGTGGCAGGTGCATTCATATGTCCAAAAGACATCACTAGTGTGAAAGAATGATAGAAAAGATGATTCGTTGTTTATTCAAGAGGTCGAGGGGTCCTTATATAGGACTAAACCCTAGAGGGCTCAAAGAAGAATATTCTATAGAATATGCTCTATAGAATATTCTCTTAACAAATAGCCATATAGAATATTCTGTTAACATAAAAGCCCTCAGTTACAATATAATATAAAGAAAGAAATCTTCAACAATCTCTAACACTCCACCTCAATTTGGAGCATATCCATCGATCATGCCCAAATTGGAAGATATCCATGAAAGGCGCTTCTTTGATAAGGCCTTTGTGAATATATCTGCAAGCTGAAGGTTTGTTGAGATATGTGGTGTGGAAATCTTGCCTTCTCATACAACATCACGAACAAAATGAAAGTCGATCTCAATGTGTTTGGTTATCTCATGGAACACAGGATTTGTAGCAATATAAGTGGAAAATTTGTTATCACAGTATAGAGGAATAGTAGTGATAGCAATATTGAGTTCTTGCAAAAGAGACAGTAACCAAGTAATTTCGCATATGCCTTGGGCCATTGCCCTATATTCTGCCTCTGCACTGGATCGGGAAACCACCGTATGTTTCTTGCTCCTCCGACTAATATGGTTACCTCCTACCATCATCGCATAGCCCGTCGTAGAACGACGATCCTCAGGTGAGATTGCATGATTGGCATTAGCATAAGCAACAACCTTCGTGTATCCATTTTCCCTATAGAATAGACCACATCCAGGGGATTCCTTCAGGTAGCGAAGGATCTGAAGAACATCTTGCCAGTGGCTGTAGCATGGTTTCTCCATGTATTGGCTAGCTCTGTTCACCACATATGATATGTCTGGCCTAGTAACAGTAAGGTACAGAAGTTTGCCAACCAGACTTCTGTATATTGTAGTATCTTCAAAGTCATGATCATCTGGTGTAGAAAGTTTCTTTGGTTCTGCAGGTATGCCAGAGGGCTTGCACCCAAGTAGTCATGCCTCGGTCAATATATTTAAGCAGTACTTTCTTTGTGACATATGAAGCCCCTTCTTGGTGCGTAAGACTTCTATACCCAAGAAATAATGAAGTTTCCCCAGATCCTTGGTGACAAAAACCTTTTGCAGAAAAGTCTTCACTTCTAGCACTCCTTTATCATCGTCACCTGTAATGACCATGTCATCCACATATACAGTTAGTATGATAGTACTTGTTCATCGTTTTCTGACAAAGACAGAATGGTCAAATGTAGTTCTCTGAAAGCCGAGAGTGCTAATCTCTGAACTAAGTCTTCAAACCATGCCCTCAGACTTCGCTTTAGACCATAAATTTCTTTACGAAGTCGGCAAACATACTCCCCCTGACTTCGTAACCTGGGGGTTGCATCACGTAAACCTCTTCCTCAAGATCACCTTATAGAAATGCATTCTTGACAACCAGTTGAAAAATAGGCCAGCCTTTGTTTACAGCTACAGAGAGGATAGTGCGAATAGACCCCATCCTGGTAACAGGTGAAAAAGTCTTGAAGTAATCAACTCCATATATCTGTGTAAAGCCTTTTGCCACAAGTCTTGCTTTCAGTGTGTCAATAGAACCATCTGGAGAATGTTTCGTAGTAAAGACGCATCTGCAGGCAACAAGCCTGACACCTTGGGGACATTGAACTAGATCCCATGTTCCTATGGAATTGAGAGTATCCATTTCTGCATTCATTGCTTGTTTCCACCCGTGGTCCTGTAATGCACTGTGGTAGTCTCTTTGGAACAGATATTGTCATAAGAGCGTCTGCATATCTTTTATCAGATCATGATAGGCTATCAGTGGACGTGAAATTAGATATAGGATGAATAGTGCATTGCCTCTTTATTCTGCGTAGGGAAATGGGAAGCTCCTGAAGATCATTCGGGGTAGTGTTGGTAGGGGCACTTGAAGATGGCATATTTTCCTGCAACAAAGGAACGGGTAGAGGGACAAGAACAAGAGGGGACACATGTTTTCTTTTATACGCAATTGGTGGAGGAGGAAGTTCTAATGGTATGTCAGACACATCTTGATTAAAGAAGCGAGTTTGTTCGAAAAAGATGACATCAGCTGATATATAATAGTGTATACTAGAAGGATCACAGCATCTATATCCTTTCTTTGTTTGGGAATAACCCACGAAAACACATTTAATTGCACGTGACAATAATTTGTCTACAGTATGAAAGTTGTGAACAAAGGTGGTGCATCCAAAAATCCGCAGAGGTAGAGGAAATGTTGAGTCATTTGGATACAATAAGGCAAAGGGTGTGGAGTCATTTAGAGAGACAGAGGGAACTCTGTTGATATGATGGACAATAGTGAGAATAGCATCTCCCCAATAGGTTTTGGGGACCTTCATTTGGGCAAGAAAAGAGCGGGCAATGTTGAGGAGATGTCGAAGTTTCCTTTCAACTACTCCATTCTATTGGGAGGTATATGGGCAAGAGGTTTGATGGATAGCACCCTGGAAAGCAAAGAAGGATGTTAAATCATTTTGTGTAAATTCTAATGCATTATCAGAATGAAATATTTTAACTGTAATGGAGAAGATGTTTTGACATAGTAAAAGAAATTCTTGACAATATTGTTAATTTCTGAATGTTCCTTTAACAGAAAAACTCAAGACGATCGAATGTAGTCATCCACAAAGACAACAAAATATTTATGACCACTTAAACTTTGGACCAGACAGGGTCCCCAGATATCACGGTGAACAAATGCAAAAGGAGTATGGCAGTGAGGCTCAGTTCGTGCAGGAAAGGAGGCTCGATGATGTTTCCCGAACTGACATGCTATACAGTCAAAGGGTTTCAGTATAGAAAGTTCAAGGAACATCATTCGGAGAGCTTTAGAAGAAGGGTGGACAAGACAAAGGTGCCATAGAAAAGGATCTTCAGAGATGGAGACTGCACCAACAAAGTTGGAATCAGAAGGGATGTCGAGGTAATAGAGGTCGTTCCTCTCATGACCCCCACCAAAAATCTTCCTCGTCCAGATGTCCCGAAAGTAACAGCAAACCTCATCAAAAATAACATGACAGTTAAGGTGATGACATAGCTTCTGTATTGATAGAAGGCTGAGAGGAAAAGCAGGGGCACAATGAACATATGTTAGATGCAACTTGGAAGAAAAGTTAATAGTACCAACAACAGTCACTGGGAAATGATCCCCATTAGCAACCCAAACAGTCTTCACAGAGGAAGACGGTTGGGAGGAGATTAGCAAACTTCCTTCTCCCGTCGGATGGGTAGAGGCTCCAGAATCAATAATCCATGCATGCTTAGAGGCAGAGACAGAGTTTGCCACTGTACCTATGGTAGTAGCCAGGCTAGCATTAGGGGTAGAAGCATTACTATCAGAAGGACTAGATTCTTGCAGTAGTTGTCGTAGGAAGGCATATTCAGAAGCAGTGAATGGGGTTTGTGCCTCGCTGGTTTGCTGAGTAGATGTATCTGCAGTTGCATCATATGATACTTCATCATAGGCACTGTTGGCATTAGGTTGCATCCCAAACGTTTCCCACCAGCAATCAGAAGGGTGATTCCAGCGTCCACAGTGTATGCATGCTGGATACCGAGCAGAAGGATCACGACTACGTCCACGATCACATTCGCGTCCAGAGTCACGGCTGCGTCCAGATTCACGACCACATCCACGCCCTGAGTCACGTCCCCATCCTCCTTGATAGCTATGACGCTCTCGATATCCTAAGGAGGTATAGTGGGCCATCAGCTCTGTAGAGGTGTGGGTGGTAGAGTGCTGAGTTGGAGCCTCTAGCTCCTGTAGTCATCCGAAGATTGTCTCAAGAGTAGGTAGAGTATCGGCCATCAGGAACTGATCTTTCACAAGCTTATATTTTGGATTTAGTCCCGAGAGAAATCTGTAAATCTGTCATTTAGTATGTTCTCCTACTTGTTTATCACAACATGCAGACTGAAAAATAAGGAGTTCCTCAAAAAGGCTTGTAAGAATCCTGTAGTATTCAATAAGACTTGATTCTCCCTGAGTAGCAGACCAAATCCTTGTGTTTACATCTGACAAACAGGACTTAGTCATCTTCTGAGAATATGTACGCTCAAGGCTTTCCCACATTTCCTTAGTGGTGTCCTTGTAAAGAAGATTCGCAGCAATGTTTGGATCGACACTATTCGTCATCCAAGTAATAACCTGGTATTTATCAATAAACCAAGTTTCATAGTTCTTATCTGTTTCCGCAGGTGGAACTTTTGTAAGAACATAGCTCTTGCGCTGGCCACCAACAAACACTTTGAAAGACTGATACCATAGAACATAATTTTCGGAGCCCTTCGACTTAATAGAAGTTCCATGTAGCAGCAAAGAAGAAGTAGGGTACATGGGCTTGATCTCAGCAGACGTCAATGTGGCGGCTTAGGTCAATAAAAAATGACCTAGAGAGTATATCTTACCTTAATTTATAATCAAATATCTAAACCCTCATCAAGGAGTAAGAAGGATGAGGCAATGATCGTTTGATGGCACAAGCACCAGCAAGAGAGGGCCTGGCGGGCCTGGTGGAGTCAGTCTCCTTATGTGAGTAGGGCCTGACCTTCCAAACAGATGCGCCTAGCAGCACTGGGCGGCATGAGGCGGCGTAAAGGGGAGGCCCTGGCGGTGTTGGGACTCGGGAGGCCTGGCTTGCCTAGTAGGGATGCCTGGCAGTGCTGGGTGACACAAGGTGGCACAACGGGGCCCTAAAGGGGCCTAGCGGAGGCGCCTGGCAGCACGAGGCGGGCTTGAGCGTCCTAACGGAGGTACATGTCTTCCCTAGAGAAGCCTAGCGATGTCAGCCCAAATCCCTCATGTGTACCAAAGACTTGACAGAGCTTGGGGACCCGAGGCGGCGCGGTCCTAGGGCAGGAGGTGCGGAAACCCGAGGCGGCACACGGCTACAGATGGACTTGGAGAGCTGGCGGTGGCGGAGGGGTGATTAGGTCAGAACACTGGCCTAGGACCGCTACTATGATACCATGTGAAAGCATGATAAGAAAAGATGATTCATTGTTTATTCAAGAGTTCTAGAGGTCCTTATATAGGACTAAACCCTAGAGGGCTCAAAGGAGAATAATCTATAGAATATGCTCTATAGAATATTCTCTTAACAAATAGACACATAGAATATTCTGTTAACATAAAAGCCCTCGGTTACAATATAGTATACAGAAAGAAATCTTCTGCAATATCTAACAACTAGGAACTCCTAGTGACCATATATACTACAAAATGCAGACTTCATCAAATCTGCATCCTTGATCCTCAATTGGTGGTATCGTGATCGTAGGTCAATCTTGGAGAACATCGTTGCTTGCTGTAATTGATCAAAGAGATCGTCAATCTATGGAAGTGGGTAACGATTCTTGATCATTCTCTTGTTTAGATGTATGTAGTCTATGCATAGCCCCAAGGATCCATACTTCTTCTTCACGAAAAAGATGGATGCTTCCCATGGTGATGTACTGGGGAGGATGAATCCCTTCTTTTACAGCTCTTGTAACTGCACTTTGAGCTCTTTGAGCTCAGTAAGTGCCAACCTGTATGGAGGGATAGAGATTAGATATGTGTCTGGTAATAACATGATATCAAACTCTATCTCCCTCACTGGTGGTAGTCCAGGTAAGTCATCTGGATACACGTCAGGAAACTCATGCTCAACTCTAATGCCCTCAATCATATGATCTTGTACTGTTGAGTCTACCATGTAAGCAGGGTAGCCTACAAAGCACCGGCTAAGAAACTGATGTACCTTCAAGGCGGAGATGCACTCGATCCTGCCATCATATGTACGCCCAACAAACTAAAACTTCAAAACTCTATGTAAATGGAAGATCGCCGTATTCCCAAAACAGTCTAAGCACATGTGGTGCCTCTCCAACCAGTTCATGCATAAGAGATATCAAAGTCCTCTAACTTGATCAATTGTAGGAATGCAGGCATCTCGTGCCCACCTATCTGCATGGCTACATCCTTCACTGCCTGGAGGATAATAAATAATTGGCCCCCTGGCCCTTGATATAGTACATGGAAGGAACATCCATCACAGATTTGCCTAATGTGGGCACTATACGATGTGCAAGGAAGGAATGTGTAGCCCCTGAATCAAACAATGAATGTCCCATGGGATGAAACCATACCTCTAACAACCAAACCAGAAGCATGAGCCTACTCTTGTGTCATTGCATTCAATTTTCCTCGTGATGGTGCACTAGATCTCACAACATTGACTGTCTGTTGTGGGGCTCGTTGAATGTCACGACCTCCTTGGTGCGATTACGATCCCTAAAACTGTCAAGATTACCTAGTTGGTCTTCCACTCTGTTGTTGCTACCGTGCGCCCAAGCTGCTAGAACACACTCTATAAATGCCTTATCTAAGGCTAAGAATGGCTTTCAGAGAATGATTGGAGAATGGGTGAATTCTCCTTGATGCTCAATATCAATGATCGTGAAGTCCACCTTGAGCGGAGCACCTTAGAATGTAACGATGACTGAAATAGTTCCTATTGACTGCTTTATCAATCGATCAGCCAGTTGAACAATCTCTCTTATCTTCCTGATAGGTCCGAATTTGAGCTTGTCAAATACAGAGGTCAGGAGGATATTGATTGATGAGTCGTCATCGATTCGAGCATGGGTAAATGTTGTATCTTTGATTCCAAAGTCAAATTTGAGCAATTGATTCACTCTGCAGTTCTTGGTCTTTCTCCTCAATACAAAGGATGTGGCCATTGACAAGATATGTCTTTCGGTCCTTGTTCTCTTCCTATCATAATTTTTCAGCATTAATTTACTCATTACAAACCCTTTAAGGTCGGGGAAGTGTTTAATGGATTGAATTAAGAGAAGTTCAAAAATCAATCTTTTATCCAATGCTTCCCTTAGAGTAGGATCCAAATTCCTCAAGTCCTCATCCACTTTCAATTTTTATGCTTTCTGTTTTTTTAATTTTTTGGGTGTCTTATAATTTTTCGATTTTTTTGATCTTTTCAGTGTAATGTGTAGATGTAGTTGTCCACAGATGAGGAGGGGCTTTGATCAGAGTCAGAGTCATCCCTAAGGGAGTAGTATGTAGAGATGTCGCTACTAGAGTCGTCCATATGGTCTACACAGTTTGTAGGTTTCTGAGTATTCTTAGGGTTTTCAACTTGAGATCCAATCATATTATCTTCCACTTCCATGTCTGAGCTACCATAAAATGAAATTATTCGATCGATGAAACTTTTACATTTATCCACAATTAATTCATAACTCTTAATTATCCTCGAAATTTCATCCTCAAAAATTTTTTCATTACAAATCATGGGATCAGTCTATTCAATTAGGGGATACTCATGAGAACCTAAAGTTTCACACTCAACATACCGTGACTTAGGTATGTACTATTGGGTTGAGTAGAGTCAATTTCCATGGACATGATTGATCAGATCCACATATCGTGGAATCATACATGGTCCATGTATGTTTTATACAATCAACCAAGTCCTCTATATGTGCAGGTTGTCCGGGTTGGTCAATAGTGTCAATCCAATACGGATGATCAGGATGTGTAGGCCCCCCCATTTGTTTTGATCGGTCCATCGTGTTATTCCCTAAGGTCTAGTCCGGATGTGGTTTTGTGAATGGTTGAACTATCCCAATATTATGATGAGGAAAGAATGGAGTCGGTTGGGACTGATGTCTCGGCTAGTCACTTATCTCTAAATTGATTTGATCTTTAAATGGTTCATGAGGTCTGATGAGAAATCGGGAATATGTTGGGTCGGTCCAAGATGTATTTTGATCATGTGTAACAAAGGCTAGGGAAGATGGCAAATATGGATTGTGGAGTTCAGTCGGATGATTAGGATTCATAGATTGGACTGGATTCATTCGAGGGTGAGAGTCTCCCGCAAATGTTGGAGGATATCTAGCCGAAGGGGGTTTTAAGGATTTGGGTTTGAATGAAAAGAATTCATTTTCATAGTACAAATCTGATGGATACTCGGAGCAATGTCTCGTCATCTTCAAAGGAGATGGATGAGTTGTCATGATAGATTTTGGTTGAAAATGTTCAAGTTCATGTGATACACAATAGTAGAAACTCTAAATTTTAAATCAAGGAGAGTGATGGCAAAAGTGTGTAGTTTTTGATATTCAAGTCGGTTCACGTACACCAATGCAAACACAAATCAAACCCCAAGTTCACAAACTCACGCAGTGAATGCCGCAAGAGTTTGACCAATTATCTTTTCAATTTTAGTTTGCGATAAATTCAATCTTGAAAAAGAATCAGCGAGATGTTAAGTACCGAAAATTTTCTTAAATACTATTGTGAATTCTTACAACTAGTTGTACCTACTTTCAGAAAGTATGGGTATGAGTACGGACCGTAAAACGATTACCAGTTACTTAAGGACAGAGCCTTACACAATGTCCTTTGAATCACCCACTCTGCTAAGGAAATCCAAAACGTTTACCGACTACCCATATTTCCTCACTAAGAAGTAGCTAATCGTTTTTATATAATCAGTAGTCAATATGGAAATCTGAAGCTGGGCTCTAGCCTTAAGTGTCACCTCTCGCTTACTTAGATGGATAAATGAATCTAAGGACGGGGTTGCTCTCCCACACAATTTTTTTATTTTATGAGTTAATTAAAGTCGACCTTGTTTAGCAGTCCTAATTTTAATTAGGTGATAACTAAAAAATTAAGTAAGAACAAAGGCATGTCTACCGTCCAGTCTCAATTTCCTTTAAAAAATTACGTGACAAAATAGGAGGGAGAAAATCGAGAAAAGCTGACGCATGTGAAACAATGATGTATGCTCAGATAAAAGACTTACATTGATTCCTCACAATCTCCATGTGGGATGCGATACAAGAACTGAGAATTATTTTAAATGAATGCAAGACAACAAAACCACACCTATCAAAAAGTTCTATAAGCTGGGAATAATTGAGTTAAAATGATCTAATGTACGCCTCAATTAATGTGAAGTGTGTTCCTTTGTTCTACAAGCAGAATCAGAAAATCCTAGAAGCTCTAATAGTTATATGTGCAAGTCTAACCTACAAGTCACTTAGGTCGGGCCCTACTCTCATCGGAGAGTGAAACAGGCCACGACACACCACAGAAAAAAGTCGAGTCTTGTTTACACGTGCGAGAGTCCAAACGAACACCGTTGTAAATGAGCAATTAATACAAAATTAAAATTACAGAAAACAATCCTAGACTCTACGCTCCCTCACAACTCGACTCGATCTTAAATTTAGCCGGCTTTTTGGAAGTCGGTGAAGATGCGTCGGTTTTCAAAACCTGCTCCACATACATCGGATACCCCGCACAAAAATAAGAGAGAGTGCAAGAAAGTGACACAAAAATTAACCAAAAATAAGACAAGAAAATAAATGGTGAAAAAAATAAAATAAATGCAAGAAATGGAAATTTTACAATGATGAGATTCGAGGGACAGACTACCGAATAAGGAAAACCGATCACTAAAATTTTTTTTAGATAAAACCTAAGTCGTTTGCTTCCCCAACAACGGCGCCATCTGACGAGTCCAAAAATCCCCTTTTAAATGATGTGAATTATTATCAATGTGTCGTTGTAACTACGTTGGGTAACCGGAATCGATCAAGAAATAACCACACATAATTTATTCAATTTTTAATCGAAATGGTTTTATGTTTATTTTACTTGGAAAAATCCCAAGGTCGAACTCAAGGAGGCAAAGGAACAATAAAAAATTATGTCTATCAAAGTTCGTGCATGATTTTTGAGGCAGTATATTTTTGGTATTTTTAATGCAATTTTGGAATGCAAAATGCAAATGAGATCGATTTTAGGGACTAAAATGTAATTTCAATCAAATGATGTCCAAAAATTACAAAACTTGGACGAGATATAAAATATGATGACATAAATGCTCTATAACGTTTTTAGAATTTTTGTATGCACGATGAATATTTAATGAATTTATGAATGTAAATAGCGTGAATTTCAATAATTACTTATAATAAATATTAAAACTATTTATTTTCAAAGGATAAAAATATCCCAGATCTATCACTAGATGATTTATCTCAGAAAAATCCTAAACCTCAAAAAGTACTAGTTTTAATATTTATTAAAAATTAAATATTGAAATTTACAAGATGAATTTTATAGAGCAAATCATGCAAGAAAATGAAATTCTTTTTGGATACAATGTAATTAACAATTAATTCTACGATTTATAAATTTTTGACAAATTTTAGAATTATAATTAATTAACTACAAATTTCTAAGCACAGATTGGGTAAAATATGCAATTTTCTATAAGAATATTGTTATTAATTAACCATAGATCATAAAAATATCACAAGCATACCATTATAGAGAATTAATTGAATAACACAATGATAATTTTTAATAATAAAATGATGCAATAATGTAGTTCAAATAGTAAGTGATACACAGGGTTCTGTTTGCAATTACAATAATAAAAAAAGAAAATGCAGTGAGAGGACTTAAGAATAATTACTGATCTAGAGGGGGCAGTTTGCAAAATTGCCAGATGGTCACGTGCTCAACACGTGACCTCTGGCTGGGGTCCTCTATGATTGAATTTGCGAGACTTCGAGGTGCTTCTCGCAATTATTCCTCCCACATGTGTGGAGCACGTGAAGGAGCCTTGCCGGGCCACCAGCGAAGGGGAAGCAGAGCTCGAGGCACGGGGCAGAGAAAAAGAACTTAGAGGTAGTTGGAGGCTCCTAGTGGTGGCATGGATCCTCAGGTGGTAGTCCTGTGGTAGACCTCTTGGGGATGGACCGTGTAGGAGAGGTGTCGAAGAAGTCATTGGCTTAACGACCGAAGTCAGAGAAGGGGCAAACGTACGGCTAAGGTGCAATGTTGCAACGATCTCGAGAGGGTCGGATCTCACCAGAGAAGAGGAAGGTGATGAATATGTAATTCATCTAAAGGTTGAAAATAGAGCTTTGTTCCCAAGTAATTAGCTCCATATTTTCACTTATATTGCATAATTAGCATCCATGCATGTGTAAATAATATCTGCATTTTAGCATTCATATTTCCATTAAATAAGGAGCCAAAAATTACTTATACATATTAACATGTATATAATCAAATTCACCTATTTGTATATATTTTATACTAATCCTAAGTCCAATAAAATCAACTCTATAGTGTATATATTACTAACACTAATTAAAGAAAAATATCAAAAAATACTAACTTGCAAATTTGACCAATAAAACTCGAATCCAAGTTTGAAGCTAGGAACCTTAAAATGCACATATCTCTCTCATACATAGTCCGATTTAGGTCTACTCACTTTTAAAGTAATATACATTCAGAGACATTCAAAACGAGATCAATTTCATTAAAATCGGAGATCGTATGTGAAACTTGGGTTTTGGGTCCCTATTGTATAATGTACACATTGATCTTTTTTCCCTTTTATTTTATATTTTTATTTTCTTAATTATTAAAAGTTCAAAAAATAGATTAAGTTGTAAATATTTCTTTCATATTTTCTCTATTTTTATTTTGATTTTTCTCTTATTTAAAAATGACAAAAAAATGCAAAAGATAAAGATGTGGTATTTTATATCTATAAGGTACCACCCAAAAATACACTTTGTACAGATGATTTCATTTGATTTTCGACCATTCACAAAAGTTGTAGATCTCGTTGAGACGAGCAACTTTTATTGATCACTTTTTGATTTAATCCTTTTGTTATTTCTTTTTTATTTTCCTTTACATTTATTTTTTTGGGGGAGCGACATGTGGCAGCTCCTGGAGTAGCCACATGTCACCCCATTTTTTATTATTTTCGAATTTTATTATTATTTTATTATTACTATTTTAATTATTTATATTATTATTTTTAGTAGCATACTTATTTTACTTATATTATATTATATTTTTATTTTATTTTTTTCTCTCCCTTTTACTTCTTATTTTCTTGTTCCCCACTCCAACTCACCACTTCCTCCACCATTACTCCATCTTCTCCACCTCTTTTCTAACTCCCTCCTCCTCTTTATATTCGCATCTCCTCCTCCATTTTTCATCATCCATCGTTTTGAGAGAAGCGAGGTCGAGCCTCTTTAACCTTCAGGTGACAGTTGTAGGAGACGAGTTGAGCGACGACAACCTCAAGGCGAGATCTGGTAGTCTGCACTACCGTCACGAGATTCACAACACTCGTTGAGCTTCAGAGCACCCGTCATCTCCTTGAAGCGACGACAGGATCCGCGAATTGTAGCTCCGCCCTCTGGCAAAATTCCAGGTAATTTTCCTATCTTTAACTTTCTCAATTTGTTTATCTAACATCATCTCTTCATTTTCGTGTTGATCATCATTACAAAGACAACATCATTTTTATCACCACCAAATAGTTTTCATCATTCACAATGCTATCATCATACAAATTCATTATTGTTATTTATCATCTACCTTCATTGCATCAGCATACCATCATTATTATCATACATCACTCACATCCACCACATCTTCATTGCATTTTTTATTTCCTTTTTACAAAAAAATCACAAAAAATTACAATAAAAAATAAAAAAAAGCAGGAGCAACCTTATACCGCCATCCCAGCCGTCCGCCGCTAAGCCCGCATGACGCCCACCTCCCTAGTCGACGCAGTCGCTTGCTGCTCTTCCGCAGGAGCCCTCCGCCACCACCTGCGTGGCCGTCCCCGTACACAGCGGCCGCTACAGCCACTGGGCGACCGCCGTCCGCCCCCTGTCCGCCCCGCTCCTATCCATCGCCTCCGACGCCCCTAGGCTCTCCTTCGCGTGTGCCGACACCAACCCCTGTAGCCCTTCAACAACAGCGCCAACCCCGCACGTCGCCGTAGTCCACGCCAATGCCAGCGGTGCCGGCGTGCCTACCCTCCTGCAGCTCCTGGCTTCGATCGCGACGCTGCCATCGCCCCACAAGCGGCATCTTCGACCTCCAGCCCCTGGCCGGCCCTCCCTGAGAGAGTGGCCTCAACCACCCCTTCCTCCCGTGGCCCGCACCTCCCTCCGTGCGACCGCGAGCAGCCCAACCATGTGCGGTGCTTCGTCGTTGCCTCGCGGCCCGAGCGTGCTGCCACCTGCCCCATCCTCATCATGCCACGTGACACCGGCCACGTGCGCCCGCCCGCGCAACGCCGCTGCTGATGCCGTAGAGGTCACGCGTTGCCGCCTTTGAACCTCCGCGCGTTGCCCACCAGGTCTGCTCTCCCTTGGCACGCCGCCCACGAGCCCTCATACCCTAGCGTGGGATAGAAGGCACGTTCTAGGTCATTTTATCTTTTTATCTTTTTATTTTATTTTTTTGTGAAAATTGCACTTTTATTCCTGCAAGTTTTAGTAATTGTAAAAGTGTCCATGTTTACATTTTTGTTAGTTTTTCTTTATTTCTATATTGAAAGACACCCCTCACTTTGATCATTAATTTGGACATCATCTTACATCATTTTTTAATAAGAAAATAGCATTTTATAGGGCATTTTAATCTTTTCTTTAGGCTATTTATTTATATTTTTGTGAGCATCCGATTATTTATTAAAAATCAGAATTTGAAAATCAAAGATATTTTACCCATTTAGGCTCTGAAATTCACACATACATATTTTTTTGCTCCAAAAATTGTGAAACAAATTGTAGATGATGCCTCTAAGTGCTCTTTAATTACTGTCCATGTTTCATCGAAATTGGAATTGTCTTTTGCGTGAAATAAATTATAGAGTGATTTCTTTAATTGATTTTTAATTAAATCCACGAATAACATTTTTACAAAATTTCAACTCTCTTGGATTTCTAATGAAAATATCTTTTGAGATAAATAACTCTTTGGAAAATTTGATTTCATGGATTAAGTTGGAATTAAATACTCACAATATTTCTGTTTGTCGTAAAAAAATCATAAAAAAATCATAAAGTGTCAGAAAATTCCAAAAAATTAGTTTAACTTCTTTTCATCATATTTAACTTGCAGTAAATTTTTCATAATTTTTGTAGTTCATTAGCCGAAAAATGGCATAAAACCCCCATAAAAGTACATTTTAAATCCATAATTTCCAAAAAAATACATTTTGCATTCGTCATTGGATTTGGTTTTTAGTAAAAATATAACTTGGCTGATTTGGAGTAATTTCATATCAAAGATTAATTTGGCTAAGTGGATCGTTTTCTTATTAACCTAATTTATCCCTATCGGTGCATCTGCATTTTTATTGCATTAAAAATTACAAAAAAAAATCCACTTGGAAAACCGTGATATAATTTGCCTAATCTGATTGAAGTTGTTCCTTTGCCTCCTTGAGTCGACCCTGGGGCTTGCCCAAGTTAAAAAAACATAAAACCACGCGTACATTAATTCGACGATTCATCGATACGTGCAGCTAAATTTTTGATCGATTCAGATTTATCTGACTGCAACGAAATCGTTAATTAGATACTATTAAAAGGGTAGATTCATGGTCAATCAAATGGCATTGTTGCCGGGGAGGCAAACAACTTAGGATCACTTTAGAAAATTAGACTTACATTTTCCATTCACTCAGGTAGGTTGACTCCCGAGCCACCTTATAATTATCCATTTTTCCTTCCTTATTTTTTTATCATTTCTTTATATATTTTGATATGTCTCTCTGACATAATTTTTATCTTTTTTTGCGAGGGCCTGGTGGACTTGGAGTGGCTTTCTTGAAGTCGACGCATCTCGAAGTACATTGGAGGCTGACGATTCGTGGATCAAGTCGGCTGTTGAGACGCCAAAAAGATTTTCATTTTCGTTAATTTGTAAAAAACAATTTTGCATTTCGAGCGATTCTCGTTTGGGTTATCGCGTGTGTAAGTGAATAATAAAAACGTGTCCCCGTGTGTTGTGTGGATTTCTTTGCGTAGAATAGGACCTGCACTTGCGGCTCTTAGAGCTATTTTAGGACCTGTTTGTGCTCGTAAAATTCTAGGACCACACTTCACAAATAAAAGACGGTACTTAGACCGCAGATCTTAGCCAAATCTAACGTGTTCTTCACTCGCTAATAGAGATGCTTGTCTAGGAGCGGCTTTCTCACTTGCATTCCATTTAATTAAAAATTTCAATTCAGTATTGCATCCCTCATTGTAGAGAGTTGGAGGCACTATAAGTCTTCTTACTCAAGCATTCATCATCATTTTCTCGATCGCATCGGCTTTTTCTAATTCTCTCTCTCTCGGTTTTCCTTACCTAGGACAAAGGAATTGGGGTTGGACAATAGACATGATTGCTTATGTGGATTAATTACAGTGATAACTAATCTCTAAAATCATGATTGCTAATTGAATTGGACAAAAAAATTGACTAAAATTAACCCTTGTTTGCGGGAGAGTAACCCCGACCTTGATTGCAGGCTGAGTGAGGGTACTAGAGTGTGTATGCACACCTTAAGGCAGATCCAAAATCCCCGCCTTCCATATCACGTACCCCGATCCTAGTAAATATCACAAGTTGAATTCTTTCAGGTTCACTGACTAGCACCAAGTAACCTCCGCCTGTTCGCAGGTAGACATGGGTGAAGTAGCGGTGCTCCACGACAAGTTGCTAGTAACCCTTCGGGGTGAAGTCCCAACCTTGTCAGCCTCCGCCTGTTCGTAGGTAGATAGGGACAGGTCTTTGAACTCATCAGCTTGGGATAGGAGCGAAGAAAGGAAGGACGTCGGTATCTTAGGCGACAGGTTAAACATGGAAGACACATCCAGCCAGTGTTCAGAAAGTCGACCTATGTGATCGCATATGCGGCTGCATATGTGTAGGCGGACCCCCTACCGCACTGAGTATGCTATACTCAGTCAATATGCGGGTCTGGGTGTATCCTCGGCCGAGTAAACCGCATATGCGGCCGCATATGTAATAGAGGTAATTATTTACTTCTCCACCATCTTCTCGACTTCCACATGGGTTGCTCCTCCATCTTTTTCTCCTATGCCAAGGTTTGTTGATTGATCTATTTAGCTCTAAATCTCACTATTTTTAAAATTTAGCATCAACAAATCTCTATTTTTTAGATTCTCCAACGACAGCTCTAACTTCTGCATTATCTCATAACTGCATGAATATCGAATAAATTATATGTGTATCTTAGATCTTTTTAGGATAAAATGAATATAGATGTCATATTTGCATGGAATTTTTAACAGCATGGAACAAATTACATATATTTAATTTAAATGGTTGAATTTTTTAATATTTGACTTTGAGTAGACAAATACACCATTTACTAAAATATGAAGGTTCATGGTTGTGTTTACTAACAATGTTACACTTCAAAAAAAGGTTTCCTTCCAATTCGGACAAGGATATCAACCATTTTTTTCTTTTTCAATCACTTTACAACATTTTTACTCTCTCCACCATTAACAGTTTTGTCTCTTGGAAATGGATGACCTTTGAAAATGCTTTGGTTGATACCACATTGTACAATAAAGTCTTCACTTCATATTTCTTCCATGTTATATTTTTTAAACATAAATATCTATTGTTTGAAATTATTATTATATTTTTAATTATTTTTAATTAAAAAAATAGAAATCGCATAATCCGCATATACTTCTGCCTACCCGCTTACTCGCTCCATACCGTCTGATCGAACGAATACCACATACCGACTTTCTGAACCTTGCATCCGGCTTTGAGTCAACTTCCCTATAGGCCACGTAACCTTTGCCACTTGCTTGAAAATTCACACTTAAAATACCCCAGACTAATCGGACTCGATTTCGGGTCCTTCATCGTGTTGAGTGTGAATTCAAGGTTTGCTCTTGCGTTTGTCTTTGTGTCTGTCAATGTGTGTTATCATTTATAATTGCACGTTTTCTACCCTGATCTGCTTACATTCATCCTTCCCTCCTCAAGATGTCGGAATATTGGTCCCCATATACCTCTGTCCATTTCTACTTGACCATATACCGTTCATCTTTGCCTTATTCTTCTTCCATGTATCCTCCGCCATCCACGGGAGACCCTTACCCATGGTCGGTTCCACCTCGACCAAATTATGAAGTCATAACTTCGACTGACTTCTCCACTTCTTCACATTTCTTACCTATTTCATATTCTAACACTCCGGATCAACTTCCATCTTGGGCTGATTGTCCTTATTCTCGAGAGCTTGCTGGAATCAATGAACCATACGAAGAACAAGCTATTGTTGAGACAGATGACTGGCAGAACAACTTGATCGATCGAACAACCCGAATGGAGAGGCCGGCACATCATGATTTCCCATACTTGATTGACTTTACTGATCAAGCTTACATTAACCAACCCTCTTAACAACTATTTAGAGAGCCTACACATTCACAGGATTGGACTCATGAGCTAGACTTACCAGTTCCAGTTTATTGACTCCTCCATATGAGGCTCTGACCAATGTCTGCCATTCAGATGATCCATACTCAACCCAGCGTTACATACCAGAGTCTATGTATGTTGAGTATGAGACCCCAATATCTCAGCAATATCCTCTAATTGAGCAGAACTCTCCCATGATTTGTCATGAGAATTGTATGGAGGATGACATCTCTAGACTTATTGAGAAAAATGAATCATTTGGTAACATGTTGAGATATATTATGGAAATATTGCACTCAATTTCTACCAGCTTGGGAATGAAAGTGGAAAAGGATACGAATAGTTTTGAGGTTGAAAACAGAGCAAACATTAGGGAACCCACATATTTTGTACAGTTAGAGTCCATTCTTCCCCCCTCTTATACTAACCACTTACCCTCCAATCCAGAGCCTGATCATGCATCCATTAAAAAGGCCAAAAAAATTGAAAAACCAAAAAATCACATAAAAATTGAAAATGAAAATGACTTAAAAATTTTGGATCTTGCCCTAAGGGAAGCACTCGATGAAGAATTGATTTTTAAACTTCTCTTAATAAAGGTCATAGATCATTTCCCCAACCTCAAGAGATTTGTAAAGAGTAAATTGATGCCCAAGAGGTCGGATAATAAGAGTACCGGGACTGAAAGACACATAGTGTCTATGGCCACCTCCTTAGTGATGGGGAGAAAGACCAAGAGCCACGGAGTGAAGGTTTGTCCTGATTTGAATGTGAAATCAAAGACACTATCTTTACCCATGCAAGAATCGATGATGACTCCCCGATAAATATCCTCCCGACCTCTGTATTTGACAAGCTCACATTCAGGCCAATCAGAAAGTCGAGAGAGATCGTTCAGCTGGTTGATCGATTTATCAAACGGTCGAGAGGAACCATTTCAGTCATCATAACTTTCCAAGGTTCTCTACTCCAGATAGGCTTCACGGTCATTGACATTGAGCACCGAGGAGAGTTCACCCAGTCTCCTATTATTCTCGGGAAGCCGTTCTTAGCCTTGGCTAAGGCGACTATAGATTGCGAGACTCAGGAAATCGATTTTACAGTATTGGGAACGCCTCGATCTCACCCATTTTTTGATACACTTTACTCTAAGGTGACCCACACATCCGCTGACAGTCATGGCCATCGAGAGGTAGATGATTCCCACCTCTCTGTTACACCTGAGAGACCAACTATCCGGACGACCGTTGGTTTTGAGACTCCCCACACCTCCACTTCATCAATTGCTTGCACCACCACCATGACAGCTTCTAAGGAGCACTCATGACCAGAAGCTCTCATTGAGTCGTACGCGACCTTTGTTGATTACCTTGACCATTTTGATGATCCGATACAAGAGACCAATAATGCTAAGCCAACTGAGATCACTATCATCTTCCCGAGACGTGTGCTGACCCTTCAGGAATATTAAAATCTATATGGTGACTCGTTTGATGAGGAACCCATGGTCAGCACCACACCACATCCCAGACTTTCAAAGGAAACAACCAAGACTAAATTGACTCCACATAAAAACACGGTTGCTCCCTATTCTAGTCGGCTATCTAGTGAGAGGAAGTCGAGAAATGATTCCTTGAGGTGTTCCCCCGAACCTCTCAAGGCGTGTCGCTCTCATATCCCTCTCAATGATTCAGGTTCTAGAAAATGAATAAGAAAGCTTCCTTCAACATACCGGAGAAGGAATTTTCTGAGGAGTCCTCATCTGGTCCGAATAAGGTGATTTATATGAGTGAGCTCAGTTCAGTTGTTCTTAAGCCATATCTAAGCAAGCAGCCATGTGTCGACCCTCGTTGGACGATTCCTACACCTCACTATTATTCATCTGAGGACGATTCTGACAGCAACACACTTGTATATTCCTCACCTCCTCGTTCACGCAAGAAGGTTCCTCACAAACCTTCTTGATCTTTGTATATTCTCACTTCTTCTTGTATATATTTCCTTTCCCTCCCTCCCCAGTGATTCGAATCACTCGCCCTACCTCCATATCATTTCATTTTATGGCTAAACTTAGGATGACCAGATCCTAAGTATAGGAGGAAGAGTAACCCGAGTCTATTCACCATTCGCTGTACATCCTCCAGATCTCATTGGTTCTCACATCCACTCCTGTCCTATACTTAGGCTGACTAGAGCCTAAGTATAGGAAGGTCGATGCCCGCCATGTATATACTCATCATTTTCCCTCTTGACCTCGTCCGCCCCATTTTTATTCTTCTTCTACACTTAGGCTTCCAGAGCCTAAGTATAGGGGGACGGAGCGACTTCTATACTTTTTGTAATTTTAGCTCTCCTATGCTTAGCATGAGCTGTCTTTTTCCTCGCTTTTCGTGCTCTGAGGACATAGCGTACGCTAAGTATAGGGGGTATGTATATATTACATATATACTTATACTTTACCACTTCATGAAAGTTGTAGATCTCATTGAGACAAGCGACTTTTTGTTGACCACTTTTTGATTTAACCCTTTTGTTATTTCTTTTTTTATTTTTCTTTACATTTATTTTTTTTCTGGGAGCGACACGTGGCAGCTCCTAGAGCAGCTACATGTCACCCCTTTTTTTATTATTTTCAAATTTGTTTATTATTATTTTATTTTTATTATTTTAATTATTTATATTATATTATTATTTTTAGTAGCCTATTTATTTTACTTATATTATATTATATTTTTATTTTATTTGTTTCTCTCCCTTTTACTTCTTCTTTTCTTGTTCCCCACTCCAAGTCACCACTTCCTCCACCATTCCTCCATCTTCTCCACCTCTTTTCTAACTTCCTCCTCCTCTTTATATTCACATCTCCTCCTCTATTTTTCATCATCCGTTGTTTTGAGAGAAGTGAGGTCGAGCCCCTTTAACCTTCAGGTGACAGTTGTAGGAGATGAGTTGAGCGACGACAACCTCAAGGCGAGAGCCGGTAGCCTGCACTACCATCACGAGCTTCACAACGCTCGTTGATCTTCGGAGCACCTGCCATCTCCTTGAAGCGACGACAGGAGCCGCAAATCGTAGCTCCGCCCTCTGGCGAAATTACTGGTAATTTTCATATCTGTAACTTTCTCAATTTTTTTATCTAACATCATCTCTTCATTTTCGTTTGATCACCATTATAAAGACAACATCATTTTCATCACCACCAAATAATTTTCATCATTCACATCGTTGTCATCATACACATTCACTATTTTTATCTATCATCTACCTTCATTGCATTAGTACACCATCATTATTATCATACATCACTCACATTCACCACATCTTCATTGAATTTTTTATTTCTTATTTACAAAAAAATTAAAATAAAAAATAAAAAATAGCATTTTGTAGAGCATTTAAATCTTTTATTTAGGTTATTTATTTACATTTTTGTGAGCATCAAATTATTTATTAAAAATAAGAGTTTGAAAAATCTGTGATATTTTACCCATTTAGGCTCTGAAATTCACACATACATATTTTTTTACTCCAAAAATTGTGAAAAAATTGTAGATGATACCTCTAAATGCTCTTTAATTACTTTCCAAGTTTTATCGAAATTGGAGTTGTCTTTTGTATGAAATAAATAATAGAGTGATTCTGTAATTGATTTTTAATTAAATCGACGAATAACATTTTTACGAAATTTCAAGTCTCCTGGATTTCTAATGAAAATATCTTTTGAGATAAATATTTATCTGGAAAATTTGATTTCATGGATTAAGTAGGAATTAAATACTCAAGGTATCTCTATTTGTCATTAAAAAATCGTAAAAAATCATAAAGTGTCAGAAAAATCCAAAAAAAATAGTTTAACTTTTTTTCATCATATTTAACTTCCAGTAAATTTTTCATATTTTTTGCAGTTCATTTGCACAAAAATAGCATAAAAATCCCAAAAAAGTTTGCATTTTCATTATTGCATTTTAAATCCAAAATTTCTAAAAAAATACATTTTGCATTCGTCGAATCGATTAGGTTTTCAGAAAAAATATAACTTGGCTGATTTGAATTAATTTCACATCAAAGATCAATTCGGCTAAATGGATCGTTTTCTTATTAACCTATTTCATATGTATCGGTGCATTTGCATTTTTATTGCATTAAAAATTACAAAAAAAATCTGCTTGGAAAATCATGATATAATTCTCCTAATCTGATCCGAAGTTGTTCCTTTGCCTCTTTGAGTCGACCCTGAGACTTGCCCATGTTAAAAAAATATAAAACCGCTAATTCGACGATTCATCAATACGTGCAGTTAAATTTTTGATCGATTCGGATTGACTGCAATGAAATCGCTAATTCGATACTATTAAAAGAGTAGATTCTGGGTCAATCAAAAGGGGGTTGGGATGTCACCACCGACCTCCTCCTTCGATTTTCATGCAGACAACGGATGATGGTGAAGGACGACGGCGGTTGTTATATATGTGGGTGAGGCAGCGAGATGAAGGGGGCCCGTAGTTGATTGAAGGAAGATCGGATTGGCGATTTGATGGAGATTCGGAGATGGAGATGGCAAAAATCGTGGGGGAGGCTATGAAGAAGGAAGGATGAGATTGATTGGCGGTGGGGGTCAGATATGATGAGGGGGATATTGGAAAGGGAATTGGCGATGAGGGTGGAAGGTGGTGGGTTGCGAAGATTGCGGAGGAGGAGGGGCAAGCGGTGACGGGCGATGAGGGAGAAGACAACACGTGTTGGGCATGTGAGCAACACGTATGGGTCCTTTTTTTAATTCTATTTTATACTTAATTATTTTTTATATAAAAATGAACGAAAATAAAGGTTAAAATTGGGTGAGATGTGGTAGCTCTAGGAGGTGCCATGTGTCAACCTTAGAAAATTCTGAAAATAAAATACAAAGAAAAATATGGGATAAATAGTAAACGACTCGAATAAAAAAAGCTTCTTCACGAAAGTCACTTGTCTTGACGAGATCTAAAACTTTCATAAAGGGATTAAAATTGAAATCGGTCATTTATGCAAAGTGATATTTTTGAGGTACTTTATGTAAATAGAATACCTAGATTTTTGGGTCTTATCATTTTTTATCATTTTTAAGCTAGAAAAAAATCCGAAAAATATGATAAAATCAAATATAAATATTTACACATTAACCTAATTTTTTGATTTTTATTAATTAAGAAAAAGAAGAATTAAAATAAAATACGAAAACGACAACTTTTGTATAGACTATTAGTGAAGACTCAAATTCAGATAGTTTCTTTGATTTCAAGCTCATTTTATATTTGATTTTTTGCATATTTTATAAAAATTCCGTCAAAAGAAAATAAATAAAATAAAACGAGTTAATTATGTACATAAAATAATAGGTCAAAAACCGTTAAAATACAAAATGTACAAAAGATGCCCAAAACCCAACTTTCACATATGAGCTCCGATTCACTTGAACTTGGTCTTGTTTCTAACGTATTTGAATGTACATTAGTTCAAAAGTGAGCATGATCAAATTGGACACTGGATGAGAAAGATATCAATATTTTAGTCCGGAAATCCTGGAATTAGGTTTTGAGTTTCTGGTCCACTTATTTATGTTAGTGATTTTTTTATTTTCGTTTATTCTTGTTAGTAATATGTACACAATGGACTGGTTTCAGGTCATTTGTAGTTAGTACGAATCAATTAAAAATTAGGGAAGTTAGCTTATTTTTCATGTCAATTGGGCTAGGATTTTTGGCTTCTTTTTTTGTGCAATAATCAATGATAAAATGCCATTATTAATTACATATGCATGAATGCTAATTATGCAATATAAATGAAGAAATGATAATGAATTTTAGGATTTGAGCTTAATTAATTACTTTTAGAGTGATGAATCTGAAATTCATCAAACACCTAAATTCCAAAGGTCTGACTTAAGCTCCAAACTTTGATTTTATGAAGAAAATATTTAAAATTAAAATAAATTCACTTTCTTTACTTTTCTTTTCTTTATTTTTCTTTTATGCACTTATTATATAAGTGTCTTCTAGGGACTAGCAAAGGCAAGTATAGGGGGTGATGAATCTCCATTTCATCACCTTTATTCTATCATTTTGGCCATAAAATCACTAGCTAATGCATGTATATAACATTGTTTTGTACCAATTAACATTCATTATTTATTCTATTTATTGTATATAAAATACATTTTTTAATGTCAAACTTATAGAATAAAGAAAAGGAAAGGAAAAGAATAAAATGTTAAAGGTATTTCATGATCCTAAACCTCGAGACCTAGCTATCTTAATGACTGGGCCGGTAAGGAATAAAGTAGGGGGAAGATAAAGGCCAAGTATACAATAAAAATCTCATTTATTTATTTTTCAATGATGCATTTTTGGGACATATTTTTTTATTATTTATTCATCAAATCAATAAACTTTGCGTAAAAAAAATATAGATAATAATGTACAAAAGAATATAAAATTGAGTTTGCATAAAAATAATATACAATGTACATATTATGCTCAGAATAAGAAGTCGAAACCCAAACTTCTCAAATTCATATCTCCTACATAAAAACTTAAAATGCATCAAAATCACTTTAATTGTATATAACTTTTAATAAGTTATTTAATAAAGGTAGTTTCATATTTTTTGGAGTTATTATATGAAAGTTAGGTTTTGGACCCCTATTGTACAATATACCCGAATAAAATATTTATTTTATTCATTCTTTATTATTTTTACAAATTTATATTGTTATAATTTTGTAAATAATTCTAAAATAATATGTATTTAGAATAGAATAAAATCATAAAGAAACATAAAAAAATAAAATAGTCTATATAAGGATATAGATGAATACATTATACTTATACCTATAATATAGATCCCTATTTATTTAAGTGTATAAAATACACAAAAATATAATAAAAATACTTTTATATACCTAAAAATAAGTAGTAAATATATAAAATTTGAAAATAAAATAATAAAATACAAAATAAAAATAAAATATACAAAACATAGGGCAATATACCTATAAATACACTTGTAATAAATTAAATAATAAAAATAAATACAAATCATATTAAAATATTACATAAAAATAAACAATTTTATTTTATAACCAAAAATTAATAAATAATTTATTATTTTTAATTCCATTATTTTCGAATAAAGGTCCTATTTTGTCCTGTAGCATCCTATGTGGACCAATCAGGAGTCGAGGAATGTTGACCTAAGTCAACTGCCTCCACTGAGCTTCTGATTGATCAGAAGTGTCGAGTCCCACCTTTTCTTCCATTTTCTATGCTTCCACCAAATCTCCTTCGCCTCAAGCCCTTTACCATTTTCCGATCCCTAATCTTCCATGATTCTCGCCCAAGCCCTAGATCGTCTATATATAGCCCTAATAATTCATTAGCCCTAGTTCAATAAGGGTCGAAACCCATGTTCATAAGTAATCCTCATCGTCCTCCTTCGAAAGAGCGGTCCCTTTTGGATCCTTGAAATCCCCTATCCTCGATCAAGCGAGTCTTAGGGTGACAGATGGTGAACCCTTGAGGTCTTTCATGGTTGAAGGAAGAGAAGAGGCGACCCACGGTAGTGCTCCAACCCGTCCTGCTCCTTGGTCATCCCGGCCAAGTTCGAGTTACCCTTTACTATTTCTAAGTAGTTGTAGTTCCTAGGTTTTTTATGTGATTATTTCAAGTTTTAATGATTGCTTTACCGTAGATTAGGTTAGTTACCTCGCAGGAGCTCTAGAGCTCCTGCCACTGTTCCATGTCGTCCTACACCCGTTCTGACCACTGTGACCATCCCATCACCTTCCCTATCCAATTTTCTATTTTTCACCCTTCACCAACCACCAAGATCACTCCTTGATCTGGAGATCCATGCTCCTTCATCCACTACTTTGCCAGAGCACTCCACCACTCCATCTCCCACTCATTCCATGCCTAATCGAGTCGAGGAACTTTTCCCTCGACTCGTGAGTTTGTTTGTGCAGGTTCCATGCCCATATTTGAGGTTCAAGAATAGCTCCAGGTACACTCGACCTCTAGGGCTCGCTCAACGAGCCTCGAATATTTGTGAGGTTGTCAATCAACTCAGAACCCTTACAGTGTAATCTCGAGCACTTCAACAGTTTGTGGCTAGAGGAGGCAACTAGGGCCAATCGAACGAGCTCCAGGGAAGCATGATTCCCACTTCTTCCAGGTCCATCCAGGGTCGCCCAATCGTGCATGTTCTTTGCGAGGAGCAGGAGACATCAGATCAACCTGCACCTCAACCGTTGGATCTCCTCTCGAGATCTAATCTTGGACGTCAAATGCGAAGAGGTATCGACCGTTCAAACGACCACACATGTTTACGTGAGATGATCACGGTCGTTCACCAGTGCCATATAGGGGGAGTTTGCACACATAACTCCCCACCTTTTTGCTTTTATTTATAAGCCCTATAAATAAATTTTATAATGTAAATAATATTGGAAATTTTAAATAGAGACCCTTGTACTTATTTAATATTGCATTTCGATCCATTCCAGCTCAGCTCACATGTCATCCTACGTGAGCTGGGCAAATTGCACATATGCCCTAGCAATTTTGTGAATTGTAAAATAATTCATAAAGTTTGAATATTAGTTCTATATTTTTAGATAATTTGCACATGGGCCACCGACTTTATATTTAATTGCAAATATGCCCTCGTCAATACATGTACTTTTTGCTTGTATTTCCTTTATTAAAAATAACATCCATACTCCAAAAATTATGCAAACATTGGGGAAGATGCCTACTAGCATGTACATTCATGCTATATTTTTATTTTGGAATTTTAGATATTTTAACTATTTATTAAAAAATCAAATGAGCATGCTTTTGTCCTCGTTTGACTTTGGAAATACCCAAAAATTATAAAATATTTTGAAAAAATTTCTCAAAAAACAACTTTGTTTATTAATATATTTTATAACTCCAGATCAAAAATCTCTATAATAGAAAAAGGAAAAGATAAAAAAAATAAAAAGCTCCAAAATCCATTAAAATACATATAAAATTCCTAAAAATCCAAAAAAATATTTCTGAATTTTCTTAAACAAAAATTATCTATTAAAATATATTTGGAGAATTTCAGACTTTATTTGTTATTTTTAATCTTCAAATCAATTCTGCCTATCTTTTTAATCGCTATTTTGGGATACTTTGACCTTAAAAATACATAAAAATATGCAAAAATTCTATAAAAACCACAAAAATATTAAAAATTATATAAAACCTAAAAACATTTTATTTTCTATATTTTGATTATTTTTATTATTATTTAATATTATATTATCTTACCTTGTATATATAGTTATATATATTCTTATATTTTATGCTTTAAAGAAAATTAAAACTAAAAAAATATAAAAATAAAATAAAAATTAAAAAATTACTATATATTATAAAAAATAAAATAAAAAGAATTATAAAAATAAAAACCTCATCAAAAGATAATAAATGGCCAAGAGAAAAGGATAATATTTCCATTTATTGCACAATCTAACATTTGCTCCTTGAGTTCGATCTCTACACATGCTTACACACTATACACTTATTGTAGAGCTATACTAAATTTTAACTCCACATTTTTGCTTTACATTACTATATTCATTTGTGGGTTAAATTATTGTTTGATTCACTTTTAGTGAGCGATCGCCTCAACGACAAATTTATCTTCGTAGTTATTCTAGTGAGGATATTTTTAGACCCTCGTCGGTGTCCATGCAATAATAGTATAAATGATTGCAATTTCGAATGTGGCAAAACGTTGCATGCATATTGTTGACCATTTTGAGATTATGATGTCAATGTATTTGTATTAGCATTTAAATGTCCAATGATTTTTTTCCTTATTATACTCCTTTAATCCATTATCATCCTTTGATTTCCAACATCATTTTTTTATTACGTACATTCACACTTTAGTATTTTCTGTTGTAACCAATATAGATTCACTCCATTTAAGACTTTCTTTTATTGAGGATTATATAGACCGAGTCAATAATTTCCTTCCTTTTAATTTTGATAAATAAATAATTAAATACAGGTCTGATACATGTCCCACCGACGGGAAGCTGGTTGTCACTAGGGGTGTTCACGGGATGGGTACTCAACCCATTCGACGAATGACCCACCCCGACCCATCATTACCGGGTTGCGGGTCAACCCTACCCATTCTAATGGGTACCCGCTTTTGACGGGTACCCAAATTACATCAATGGGTCACGGGTACCCGTGGGTACCCATAGGATACCACCTCCAAGGAGAATATTTATATACACATTAGTTCACAAATAATACTCTCACGTTAATAGACAAAAACTTACACAATTAATTTATTAACACGACATGGATATTTTCGTACAAAGAATTCAATGATAAACATAAAAGTGCATGAAATGGATTAACTATGCAATAAGTACAATAAGAACTCCTCGTCTCCGTTGAGACTTTCTCATCCATATGACATATTCTTCTTCTCGAGGCCAAAAGCCCCAACCTTTGGTTTATTCGAAGGCATCCTCCACCCTGTCACAATTGTAGGGATGAAAACGGATCGAATACGGATCGGATATACATATCCATATCCATCTTCATTTCATCTCTATTAAAAATGAATACAAATACAATACATATATGATTTGGATCTGAATACAAATTCAATCATATACGAATATGATTTGGATCCGAATATGAATACATTAAACGTCAAATCCAAATACGGACGAATAAGGACTACATACGAATATGAAATGAATTTTTAAATTTGTAGCAATTTAAAAAATTGTCAATGAAATATAAATAAATTTCATCATGATAAAAAAGGATCGTTGAGATGACCTACGTTCTTGACAAGAAGCAAAAAGAGGACAGTGTTGAGAAAACCGAAATCAACATACATACATAAATCCGATTTTCAACAGGTTTCCACAACAGATCGATGTATGTATGCATCCATACATTGATAAGAAAAATATCCGTTTTAACAACATATGCATATTAAAGCAAGGGAAAAATCTGGAAACCAACATCATGACAAACAATGCGACAAAGAAAGAGGAGAGTTAGAGATCACAACCGAAGCGTCCTGTTGTAGGACTCCCCTTAGAGAGACAGCGCCCCCCACTTTACTGGCGCACAGGGCCTTGACGTGCCGCTTCCAGGGTCCGACGATCCACGCTCGTCGACGGTGCGCACCGTGCTTGAGCGTCCTTGAATGTCATCTCCGTAGACGAAGCCCGAGATCGAGAGGAGAGAACAAACAGTGAGAAAGAAAGCCGTGTATGTTCCATAACCTATGCCCACGACTTTAAGAGGCCACAGCCACAGCCGCGCCCATGCCCGAGCCCAGCCCGTCCCAGCCCGGCACAGGCGGGCGCGCACGCGCGTGTGGTGGTCCAAAGTCCCCTCTAGTCTGTTTCCAGACTAGTCTCAGGACTTCCCATATAAAAACCAAGTGCTAGTTTTGCCTCTCCACAATGTGTGACTAAACAACACCCCACAGGGTTGAAACACTGAATTCCAGGAATTGAGATACAATAATACAACTTGATATTGACCATCAAATTGTATCAAATATCCCGACAACGTTAATTCCAACAATCCTCCACGAATTCACTGTTGAAACACGAAAAGCCAAAAATCTCGGGTTTCCACACTCTGCTTTCAGTAAAGGTACCTTCCGGTTTGAATCTTTACCTGAGTTATCACCTTTCACCATCATAGGAATAAAGTGGACTAAGTCTTGAACTTTAATTCTTTGATGTAATGGTATCAAGTGGTAACAACAAAGTGAAATCTATGGTGACAATCTTCTAGTTTTGATGCTATTAATGGCCATGCACCCTACCCTGTTTCATGAGTATATTAAGGATAAACCCTCATCCTTTATCTGCGGCCCACAGAAATGCTCATATAGGTGGCATTCTCTAAGGATGCACTGCTCACATCCTGCTTATAAAAGCTTGAATCCATTAAGAGCATAATGCTCAACCTTTTCCTGCAGTTTTCATGCACTCGACTTTTCAGGGATAGGACTCACATGCAAAGTATTGCATATTGAGTGCCAACCAGTTCCCCTTACAACTTGTTTTCTAATTGAACCTATTTTATGGGATCTCCACTCATTTAGGTTGGGTTGCTACTGCGGGTAAACTCTCTGTAGATTTTAGCCCCATCCCAAGTCTGGATTTTTGGACTAAAGATCTATCAAGTCCCTTTGTAAGTGGATCTGTTGTGTTATCTTTGGTACCAAGAAATTCCACGACAATCACTCCAGAAGATACCAAATCCCTAATAGACTTAAGTCTAATTTTGATATGTCTTCTAGTTTTTTGATTGTACTTTAAACTCTTTACTTTTGCAATAGTAGTCATGCTATCACAATGTAAAGAAATTGTCGGTATTGGCTTACTCACCATGAGCATCTCAAAGAGAAGCTCCCTAAGCTATCAGCCTCTATACATATTGTGTCCAAAGCACACAGCTCTGCCTCAAAGGTAGACCGAGCCAAGATGGTCTGTTTCACAGACCTCTAGGAGACTGCACCGCCTCCAAGGGTAAATACATACCCAGTCACACTGTTACTCCCGGAGTCATCCATTTGACCTATCCAACTTGCATCACTATATCCTTCTAAGACAGAAGGATATTACCATAATGCAGTCCAAGAAGTGCAGTACCCTTAAGGTACTTCAACACTCGATCCAAGGCCTCCCAATGAGTACGGTCAGGATAGCTCGTATACCTACTCAACTTGCGACCGTGAATGAAATATCAAGTCAAGTACAGTTCGCAAGATACGTCAAGCTTCCTATAATCTGGGAATATCGTAGCTGTGCTACAGGTACTCCACTCTTATTCTTGCAGAGGGGTTTAGATGAATTATAAGGAGTGTATACAGATTTACAGCTCTGATAGCCAAAATTTTCAAGAACTTTCTCAGTATAATGTGACTGAGACACATCTATCCCATTAGTAGATCTAATCAGTTTGAGTCCCAAAATCACATTTGCAACTCCTAAGTCCTTCATTTCAAACTTACTGCTCAAGAACCTCTTGATTTCTTCCACTATCCTTATGTTTGATCCAAATATCAAAATATCATCTACATATAGACATAAGTCAACAAACATATCACCTTTAATCATCGAGTACACACATTTATCAGATTCATGAACAATAAAGCTGTAAGACTGGATAGTCTTATCAAACTTGTCATGCCACTGTTTCGGAGCTTGTTTTAATCCATAAAGAGATTTTACAAGCTTACAGACCTTCCTTTTATTACCAGATGCTACAAATTCCTCAGGTTGGTCCATATAGATCTCCTCCTCAAGCTCGCCATATAAAAAGGCAGTCTTCACATCCATTTGATGAATTGTGAGATCATGTATGGAGGCCAATGCAATGAGCATCCGAATTGTAGTCATTCTAGTAACAAGAGAATAGGTATCAAAATAATCAATACCATCTTTCTGTTTGAAACCTTTGGCTACAAGTCTTGCCTTATATTTTTCTATGGATCCATCCGGTCTAAGTTTTCTTCTGAATACCCATTTGTATGGTGGAATACTCAGGAGGTAGATCGACTAATTCCCATGTGCCGTTTGAAATGATCAAATCCATTTCAGATTTAATGGCATCCTTCCAATGCCTTGCTTCAGTAGAAGCCATGGTATCCTTGTATGTGGGAGGATCACCTTCGATTTGGTAGGAGATAAAGTCGCTACCTAAGTCCTTAGCAATCCTAGGTCTCTTACTTCATCTAGATTCAACATCCTCCAAAAATTGATTGGGTTCAGAAGAGGTAGCCCCGCATTTGACATCTTTTATATTTGTTGTGGAATAGAACCAGATGTGGAGGCTACATCACTAGTCAGATTTTCAGGAATCCCTTTTTCCATTGGAAAAATATCCTCGAAAAAAGTAGCATCACGAAGTTCAACAATAGTATTAGTATCTATGACTGTGATCTCAGACCTCATTACTAAGAATCGATAGGAATAACTATCTTCCAGATACCCTAAGAAGACCACGTCAACTGTTTTAGGTCCAAGCTTCTTTCTCTTGTGTTATAGGAGTAAGACCTTAGCCAAGCATCCCCATACCTTGAGATATTTTAGGCTTGGCTTCCTATTTCTCCAAAATTCAAATGGACTCTTATCTTTATGCCTTAGGGGAACTCTATTCAGAATATGGCAGATCGTATTCAAAGCTTCCCCCCACATGTAAGATGGTAGCCCAGAACTTTGTAAAAGTACATTGACCATATCAGTTAGGGTCCTATTCTTTCATTCTGATATTCCATTGGATTGTGGTGAATATGGAGCAATGATCTCATGAACTATGCCAAATAATTTGCATTGTTCATCAAATATCTTAGATGTGTATTCACCACCCCTATCTGACCTTAGACGTTTAATTACTTTTCCGACTTGTGTTTCTACTTCATTCATAAAAATAAGAAATTTTTCTAAAGCTTCATCCTTAGTTTTAAGCAGATAAACATAACAGTATCTATTGCTATCAGCTGTGAAGGTGATAAAATATCTTTTTTATCTCTAGACATCACGTCACCAAACTCACAAATATCAGAATGCACTAAGTTTAGAATTTCAGTTTCCCTATTCATAGAATGAAAAGGCTTTCTAGGCAACCTAGCTTGAGCACACATTTCACATTTGGCGAGTTGTCTGTAGTATGATTAGGAATCATGTCAAGTTTCATCATTCTTTTCATAGAATTGAAATTCACATGTCCTAGCCTAGCATGCCATAAATCAGTAGATTCAATATTTGAAATAACATAAGTAGAAGAATCAAAACCAGAAATATTATTAACTGAACTATTAATGTCACATCTTATTCTAAATAAAAGATCATGATCACCCAAATATCCTTTACCAAAGAAAACACCATGTCTCAGAAAAACTACTTTATTACATTTAAAGTCTAATTGAAAAACCTCGTAACTAATAAAGAACCAGACAAGACATTCTTCTTAATATCAGGAACGTGCAACACCCTGCGCAAAGTCCAAACTCGTCCAGTTGAGAATCTCAGCTCGACTCGTCCAGACCCAAGCACCTTGGCTGCAGATCTGTTCCCCGTCATTACTGTTCCACCGGCTGAAGCCTGATAAGACACAAAGAATGTCTTGTCAGTACAAATGTGTACATTTGCACCTGTATCAACAAGCCACTCATTAGGCTCGTTTACTAAATAGAGTTCAGGGTTCACTGAGACATACCCCTCACCGGGCCCGCCTCCCTCAGTTAGCACAAGAGCTTGAGGAACGACATTCGTAGACTTCTGTTGGGTCTTTAGAGAAGGGCAATCCTTTTTCCAGTGTCCAACCTGTCCACACTGCCAGCAAGGTTTGTTCTTTGGTTTTTTCTGGATTTTTCCCTTGACTTTCAGTTTCTTATTTTTTCCTTTAGCATTGTTTCCCTTTGAGGTTATCACATTGACCTTAGGGTTCATGTCTACAGGCATCACATGTTTTTGTTTCCTATGTTCCTCTTCAATAGCTATCGAGACCATTAAATCATCCAAAAAAATTTTCCCTTTCCTATGCTTTAGGGACATCCCAAAATCTTCACAGGACTTGGAAAATTTCTCAAGACATAACTTGAAACTTTTCAGGAAGTTTCATTTCTGCCTCGGCTAATCCATGGAGCAATAAAAAAAATTCATAAGCCTGTTCCGAAATCGATTTGCCCTCAATCATATGAAATTTCAGGAACTTGGATACTGAGTATTTTTCAATACCCAGATCCTCCGTGTTGTATTTCTTATCCAATTCCTCCCACAGATCCTTAGCGGTCTTGGTGGATGCGCCATAGACATCGAACAGAATGTTCGATAGTACAGTAAGAATGTACCCATAACACAGACGGTCATGTTCTTTCCACGAATCCGCCATCTTAACCGTATCTGGATCCGGATTTTGTTCAGATAATTTAGGGCACTCGATTTCTAGAACCGAAATCAGGCCAATCGTGGTAAGCCATATTTTCAAGCATTGTTGCCAACGCTTAAAATTCAGACCGCCGAATTTCTCTAGCATACCAGTGAAATCCACACGAGACCGAAACCTCAAATCGGACGTTTTTCTTATTACGTTATAATGCTGTCTCTCTAAGATTGTTGAGAAAATCGAAATCAACATACACACATAAATCTGATTTTCAACATGTTTTTAGGACAGATCGATGTATGTATACATCCATATTAACATTGATAAGAAAAATATCCGTTTTAATGACATATGCATATTAAAGTAAGGGAAAAATCCAGAAACCAACATCATGACAAACAATGCGACAAAGAAAGAGGAGAGTTAGATATCACAACCGAAGCATCCTATTGTAGGACTTGAAGGATATGGTTAGATCCTCAAGCGCATCACGGAAGCGTGATCGTCGTATCGAATACGACGAAGAACGACTAGTCACACTAGTTGTTCTATGCAGCAGAAATTAAAAAAATTTCATGTGACGAAACCACATGATCCAAGAACACTTCTCGGATCGTTTCGTCTAAACCACAACCAAGTATTAGGTTTACCTCTTGAAGCGTGGTTGCGATCAAGTCTCTAAACGAAGAGACCTCCTGTCACAAGTCCGATCCGTCGGAGGAGACGCTTGCGAGCGCGGGGATGAACCGCGTGCTTCTCGCAATCCATGTTGATGATCCAAGCGGTGGATCTCCTGATCTCGACACACGAGATCCGACGTCTTCTTCACGAGCAAGGCATGCCGAAGTAGACGAAGTTCCACGAGCAAAACATCGGGCAGCATAACGACGGTGCCGCGGCAATGGAGAGCCTCTCTAGGGCATCCATGGTGGACGGCCATGAGAGGGAGAGAAAGAGAAAGAAAGAGAGAGAGAGAGAGAGAGAGAGACTTGTTGTCTCACTTATGTGCCTAGAAGAGCAATGGGGTGCCTCTCCTTTTATAGGGTTTTGGGATCCATGGATCTCAATCCATGTGTCAACACAAATCCAATGGTCCATATTAATTTGTGTTTCTTTCAATGGCCATGATTTGTTGCTAAAAACACAACAACAATTAATTTAATAAAAATCAAATATATATTAAATATAATTTGATTTATATCAAATCAATCTCCATTGGAGAGATAGGAAAGGAGGCAAGCCTCCTTCCATAAGGAGGGTGGACGGCCACCACATTCCTTATGGAATTGTGGCCGTCCCCTCTCCTCATTAGGAAGGGAGCTTCCTTTTTCCTATTACATGAGATTACATTATCTCATGATTCTCTCCAATATTTGCAACAACATTTGTTGCAAATTATTTCACAAAAATAAATCCAATTTATTTTGTGAACATTGCAATCATGCCATTGGAAATTTGTGAATCATATTCACAACCCAAAACAAAATGTAAATTACATTTTCAATTCAATGTCCAATGTGAATCCAATTCACATTAACATTTAATTAACAAATGTAAATCACAAATAGCTCTCTCTTATATATTATAAATCACATTTATAATATATATGACTAATATGGATATTGCTATCCACATTATTCATATCCATGATAATTAAATCACATTTAATCATCTTGGATTTCTATTCTCTTGTGTCCAAATAATATGAATCATATTCATATTACTTACATCTTTGATAATCAAATCACATTTAATTATCTAAGATAGCTCTCTTTATAATATGAATCAAATTCATATTAATCATGATAATTAAATCGCATTTAATTATCCATTTTTTCAGTGCTCGGATACATAAATCAACAATAGAATTATCCATGAACTCCTTCAAGGATAATGCGCTTTCTCCGCAGATACTTGGAGATAAGGACATGGCGATTGTATTGTTCCACGTATAGTGACATGGATATTGAGATTATATCTCAAATCCAGATCGCGGGCCTCCCATAGATGCTTGATTAAATCAAGACCGTAAATATAATCTTCTCATTGTATCTGAATCACATTCAGATCAATGTCCAACACTTGGACCAAGATCAGATCACTTCTCTACAGAGAGGAGTCACTAAAATCCAGACCCGTTTCATCACTCCCTAGGAATGGAAGCGTCATGGTTATACAATCGTTTATGATCACATCACCCTCAGGTATTCCCAATACATGTACATCCTGCATACTGGAAGACTCAGACTAAACCCGAAGTATTCGATCAACTTTATACTGTCTACTTCATGGTTTTATCAGTAAGTTTCTCATTTGATCATTGGGAGTCGGTATCGATCATATACTTTCCAAAAGCATATATCATACCTAGGTCTTGATCATATACTTTCCAAAAGTATATATCAAACATACAAATTCAGTCAAGCTTTTAAAGCGAGACGACCGTGCGCACGGAATTTGATTCTTCCCAATATCTCATGAGTGAGCTCATGTCTTCCGGTTCAGTAACTGAACCTGTATGATCCCTTTGAGAGATTGTATTACTCATATGCCCTTATATGCACACCAGCGCGCCGGTGTATAGACCTTGATTAGGTCATCAACCTATTGGTCTGCCAAATGTACATACTTAGACATATAGCAACACATCTGTCTCCGGTCAGAGGATGCGTGCCTATATCATGACAGCATATGATATAGGACTTTGGTTATCTCGATCTCGTTAAGTCAACTCTTTGACCTAACTAATCTGACACCTCCGAATCTCTATTCCTATGCAGAGGACCTGCATCAAGAGGTCGGTCAGATATCAGCCTTCAAAGATAAGGATTGCCATCTCCTACTCAGGCTGGAGATCATCTCTTAACAATCATCTGACGGTGCTTGATGAGTCCTCAATCTAACTCTTTAGATATTCATCTAAGCACCAGCCTCTATGATTCAATAATTGAATCAACAGCTGTATGATCGTTAAGATGGCCATGGTATATAACCCTAATTGTACTAAGGGACCTATTATGAAAATTATGTATTCTTCATTTCAGATTAAGGAGTGAATTGCAATAACATTTATTGCATAATGGCTCGCCGTGGGCTCGCATTTCCAACAATCTCCCACTAGCCCAAAGAGCCATTAATGGGCTAATCATTTAAACCCGCACTCATGTGACAATCATAGGCTATTTAGAAAATAGCTAGGTAAGCTGATCAGTCACTCTGTTCCCGCGAGACTACGCCAAGTCCTTTTACGGCACTTGCATATCCCCAGTAACAGTGCTCGCATCTAATGCGAATGTTGCATCTCATGCAACCAATACTCAATCTAGTTAAAGCTATTGTAGTGTTCTTGACACTATAGCTTAATAATTGTTATAACCAGTATTTCCATAATCCTTATCAGAATACCCTTATTCATGAAGATCTCTATCTCCAAAGGTATCTACAATTAAGACCTTTTAGATCTCTATCTATAAAGTCTTAAGTTTTTGAAGATAAGACTTCGAGATCACTATCTCAAAAATCTTTTCATCTATGAAGATTTTGCATTTACTGCAACCAAGTGTTTTATTTCCATAGTAGGATTAGTAACAGTTTACTACTCCCACTGCATGGCAGCCATCTGGCTTTTGTACACATCTAGCACACACCCAGCTTCTCAGAACTGATGCCCAAGGGCAAGTAATTCTAGCATTCACTTCCTCAACTCTTTGAGGTGCTATCCCTTAAGATAGGTCAGTACCATATCTTAAGGGTTAGAAGCCTTTCTTGGAATTTCTATGAATAGAATATGTCCAAGGTATACTACAAATGTGACAGTCCAATTATCCTCTTCTCTTAGCTTCCGAACAACTTCAGAACTAAGAGCTAAGAGGTATCTTTGAAATCATATTTCAAGATATGGAATAACCAGAGAATAAAACACTTATTATTATCCTTATATCATTTTAAATGATTAGGATATCATCTACATTCAGCGAGATGAACACAAAGGCACTCCCACTAAGCTTCACATGGCTCATCAAGATTCTATCTGAAATCATAACAATTCCATCAAATCTTATGATCCAACTTCTAGAAGCTTATTTGAGTCCATAGATGGATTCCTTGGTTTGCACACCTTGCTTTCCTCAACCATGAAGCCCTGGGGCTACTTCATGTGAATATCCTCAAAGAGGTATTCGTAGAGGAATGCAATATTGACTTACATCTTGAAGATGCAATAGTCAAGTTGTGTAGCTAAGATTAGCAACATTCTGATGATTTTAAGCATGGTCACCGAAGAGCAAGTCTCATTGCAAGCAATGTCTTCTCTTCCGGTGTGTGGCTCATGGCTACGAACCGTGCTTTGAGGGTCTCTACCTTCTCATCAGGTTCCCTTTCTCTTGAAGATCCATTTACACCTTTACAGGTCTTACCTATATAGGTGGATCCTATAGGGTTCATATACAACACTTGTATATGAAGTCTACTTTAGACTTTTATTGCTAACATCCATCTATCCATGCTATGATCTTCAGAAGCTTCATCACATGAAGTTCGATCATTGTCAGATTTCTCTGACACATGGAATCCTTCCTCAAACTCTTTTGAAGAGGTTTTAGTGTTTCATCTTCAATTATCCTTTTAGTTTCCAATTTCAGGAGCCTCATTATCTTTTCAAGATTAAATGAGTTCCTACACTTCATTTTCATCTTGATTCTCAAGAGTCTCAACCTCCAAGAATCACATTCTCAGAGATGAGATATTTCAAGAATCTCAAGGTCATAAAGTAGGTATCCAATACCATCCTTTATTTTCCTAATGAAGCAGCACTCTCAAGTGCTAGATTCCATCTTGCATGGAACCTTATTAAGGATATATATTGTAGTCTCTACTACACATATATACCTGGAAACTAAGGGATAATTATGCTAAAAATCATCATTGATAAGATCATGTCACACATGATCCAATTGTATCTCCCTATAACTCTATTGAGTTAAGGTGAGTTAGGAGGATTGAGATAGAAATGATATTCATATCTCCATAAGGTATCCTTTGAATTCATCTAACAGGTACATGCTACCTTGATTAGATCAAATTCATTTTATCTTCCTTCAAACTTTGGTTGTAGACCAAAATTATGAAATCTTTGAACATTTCAAAGGTTTCTTCGGGTGAAGAGAAGAAATTTCATATCATGCATAATCATTAATAGATATCATATATCCATAATGTTTACTATGATATAGATAATCCGCATACATCAATATGTATGAGATCCCGAATACCTTATCATCTTACACCATTCCCAAAGAAGGGTGTATTGGACATTTTATTATGAATACAATATTCATAAGCATGTAAGCTTTGAAATTTTAGACATTCTAAAGTTTCATCTCGTACTAGCCTATTGATCAAATCAATAGACAAATGTCCAAGGCTTGATGCTAGATCATTGTCAAATGATCTTCATCCTCCTATTGATCTTAAGGTTTAATTTCAGTATTTAGAAATGTTAATGAACCATTCATTAATTTTCTAATTTAGTGAAGTCCACTAGATTATTAGATTACTATCTGAAATATATACATCATAACTCTTTATGATAGTTCTATCTCAGATTCATGTTTATTTCTAACATTTAGAAACAAAAAATGAGTGTATTCTTATATCTAGGTCATAGAGGCATTCTCTAAGACTAAGGACTCTCCCACTGAAATTAACAAGTCTATCAATCCAACAGAGATTGTTGCAACAATTGCATCAATATCCATGTGGATAACTATAAACCTTTAAGATCAAATTTTCCAGTCTTCTAAAACATATGCAACCTATTGCAAATGTCATCAGAAGATTGAGATACAATTATTTGACTTTATCTTATCAATGATTTATGTAGATTAATCTGATGCTCCATCCGAGTCCTTCTCTAAGGATTCTAGATAGACTTGATAGTCATACTATCAACACATCAACTTATTGCAGTATTGGCATTCATCCAACTCTTCGGATGACATATGTAAGTCATAGATGTATAGTCAACTCTTTGATTATACTTCTTACTCGGGTCCAACCCATGCTACCACTGCGCTCCCTTTATCTATAAGCAACCATTGCTTAAGACTAAGGATCTCTTATGTAAGAGCATTTCAACATTTATACATGCTTCATTAAATTCATACAATATGAATATTATGAAGCTTCATGAATGACCAGAGTATAGATAGTAGAATGATGACACTCATCATCTACATCCATCTAAACTCTTAAAACATAGGTTCAGGTAGGTACTCAAACAATTTGAATACATCATCTCTTATAGAGCCACCATTCTGCATGATGCAGTGAACCATCTCATTCATGTTAAATGTCAAGAGCACATGTGTATGCCAGAATATCTTCATTAATTTTATAAGGATTATTTGACAATTGCGATCATCATCGACATGTCACTTCCAAAGTACATCCGATGAGAGATCAAGACTATAGAGACATACAAACCCTAGGGTTGTAGTCCTATTATCTATTTAATTGTCATTCCTCAATATTATGAGGAAACTTGCACATTGCAACAACATACATTATGTGTCCAATTGCAAGTACAATATCTGGATCATGAGTCCAATCCATGATATTTTACTGGTTATTATTGAGTATATCATTGAGTGGGTTTTAATGAAGGATTATCTGAAATAAGAAATTTGCATAAATATATAAATATAAATATATTACTTTGATTTAGGATTTTTATATCAAAGTTGTCTTGTCTTGTCAACACTGAAAGTTCATTCCCTTAATCACTTTCAATGTAAGAGATATACTTACCATTATATCTCAACAAGATCTGGGATCTCCTTCCTTATCTTTGTTGCATCCCAATAATATGAGAACCTACAACTCGGATAAAAAGAAGCGGGAACACATTCCGCCTTGCAAGTCCAACTTGCATCTCCCAATTCGGTCTTTAACACCCGGGCCCACCACCCCTAAGGCAATGTTGACCCGTCATTAATTGAACCAACCGTCAACAGGAATACAACTCGCTATGCGCAATCCAATATCACCCCAATAATATGAGGACCCGATATTGGGGTCACTACGCATACGTCCTTACTCTTTCGAGAAGCGAAGAGCCCGATCCAAATGGATCGTATGCAGGAGCTGTCACTTCGGACAGGCGTCTCCTACATACAATATCTGGCGACGGAACCCTTCGCCTTGATGGGAGACCATGGATGTCACTTATGTGATCCTCCATATCATATTCAAATTCTAATTAATCATTATGAATCATATTCATTATGATTAATTCTTCCAAGGGAAATAACATCTCTATTCATAATAGAGTGTTTTAATTTTAATTGGATTCCAATTAATCTAATCATATTAAATTAATGATCCAATTAATATCCAACAAACATTTTAATAGTTACTTTAATAATGGTATTATCTCAAATACGTATTATTTTGAATTTTAATAATTAAAAATACATCATGATTTCTTAAGCATTATACTAACCCTACCCGCTGTCATGGCCAGTACCGACGAGAGTGGGACGGACCACATACGTTGCAACCCGCAACCCCAATGCTCTCCGACTAGACACCATATCCACCTCGGGAAAGGATAATGCAAAATAGATCATTTTGTACTTGAGATGATCATCGGTTCTTCAACCGAAATTATACCATATAGTAATAATCAAAACAATTTTGATTAACATTATAATGAGATTTGCTAAACAAATCCCAAGTCCTATTCACGCAACATGTTTGTTGGAATGTTGATCATGTAGATCATGTAACCGATCTTGATCTAGATCACATCTAATCATTTGTTGGTTAGGGCAAAGTCATTTAAGGACATAATTATCATTAAATATTTCACAAATATTTATGCATAATTATTCCAGGAAATTAAACAATTTAATTTCACTAATTAATTAAATGACAATCACTAGGTTCTTGATTAGGAAAGTATTTTCAGCAGTGACCCTCACTTACTAAAAATACCATATCTCAATCAATTTAAATCCAAATTAAGCAAAGTAAATTTATAAAGTTTGCTAACTTGATTTACAACAGAACCCAAGTGATTTGTACGCATTTCAAGGCGTTTCAAATCCGCAATTAACATCTTAATTACGTCATGATCCGCAGTCCCCGAAACAGTGGATACATGTTCACTAAAATGAGCATATCTAGAGCAAACGGAATCGAAATCACGCAAACTCAGATCCTACAGTTTCCTTATTTAATGGGGAATAAAATCCCAATATTATTTTCGTGTTTAAAAAATTTAAACAGTGTCGAAAATAATATCAAAACAGAGATGCGAAAATGAAATGCAAGAAAACTTTCGCAAACCCTAATGAACCCAAGTCATCCTCGGTTTATGGATCGTATCCAAAACCACCGACCTAAGGCTCTGATACCACTTGAAGGATATGGTTAGATCCTCAAGCGCATCACGGAAGCGTGATCGTCGTATCGAATACGACGAAGAACGACTAGTCGCACTAGTTGTTCTATGCAGCAGAAATTAAAAAAATTTCATGTGACGAAACCACATGATCCAAGAACACTTCTCGGATCGTTTCGTCTAAACCACAACCAAGTATTAGGTTTACCTCTTGAAGCGTGGTTGCGATCAAGTCTCTAAACGAAGAGACCTCCTGTCTCAAGTCCGATCCGTCGGAGGAGACGCTTGCGAGCGCGGGGATGAACCGCGTGCTTCTCGCAATCCATGTTGATGATCCAAGCGGTGGATCTCCTGATCTCGACACACGAGATCCGACGTCTTCTTCACGAGCAAGGCATGCCGAAGTAGACGAAGTTCCACGAGCAAAACATCGGGCAGCATAACGACGGTGCCGCGGCGATGGAGAACCTCTCTAGGGCATCCATGGTGGACGGCCATGAGAGGGAGAGAAAGAGAAAGAAAGAGAGAGAGAGAGAGAGACTTGTTGTCTCACTTATGTGCCTAGAAGAGCAATGGGGTGCCTCTCCTTTTATAGGGTTTTGGGATCCATGGATCTCAATCCATGTGTCAACACAAATCCAATGGTCCACATTAATTTGTGTTTCTTTCAATGGCCATGATTTGTTGCTAAAAACACAACAATAATTAATTTAATAAAAATCAAATATATATTAAATATAATTTGATTTATATCAAATCAATCTCCATTGGAGAGATAGGAAAGGAGGCAAGCCTCCTTCCATAAGGAGGGTGGACGGCCACCACATTCCTTATGGAATTGTGGCCGTCCCCTCTCCTCATTAGGAAGGGAGCTTCCTTTTTCCTATTACATGAGATTACATTATCTCATGATTCTCTCCAATATTTGCAACAACATTTGTTGCAAATTATTTCACAAAAATAAATCCAATTTATTTTGTGAACATTGCAATCATGCCATTGGAAATTTGTGAATCATATTCACAACCCAAAACAAAATGTAAATTACATTTTCAATTCAATGTCCAATGTGAATCCAATTCACATTAACATTTAATTAACAAATGTAAATCACAAATAGCTCTCTCTTATATATTATAAATCACATTTATAATATATATGACTAATATGGATATTGCTATCCACATTATTCATATCCATGATAATTAAATCACATTTAATCATCTTGGATTTCTATTCTCTTGTGTCCAAATAATATGAATCATATTCATATTACTTACATCTTTGATAATCAAATCACATTTAATTATCTAAGATAGCTCTCTTTATAATATGAATCAAATTCATATTAATCATGATAATTAAATCGCATTTAATTATCCATTTTTTCAATGCTCGGATACATAAATCAACAATAGAATTATCCATGAACTCCTTCAAGGATAATGCGCTTTCTCCGCAGATACTTGGAGATAAGGACAGGGCGATTGTATTGTTCCACGTATAGTGACATGGATATTGAGATCATATCTCAAATCCAGATCGCGTGCCTCCCATAGATGCTTGATTAAATCAAGACCGTAAATCTAATCTTCTCATTGTATCTGAATCACATTCAGATCAATGTCCAACACTTGGACCAAGATCAGATCACTTCTCTACTGAGAGGAGTCACTAAAATCCAGACCCGTTTCATCACTCCCTAGGAATGGAAGCGTCATGGTTATACAATCGTTTATGATCACATCACCCTCAGGTATTCCCAATACCTGTACATCCTGCATACTGGAAGACTCAGACTAAACCCGAAGTATTCGATCAACTTTATACTGTCTACTTCATGGTTTTATCAGTAAGTTTCTCATTCGATCATTGGGAGTCGGTATCGATCATATACTTTCCAAAAGCATATATCATACCTAGGTCTTGATCATATACTTTCCAAAAGTATATATCAAACATACAAATTCAGTCAAGCTTTCAAAGCGAGACGACCGTGCGTACGGAATTTGATTCTTCCCAATATCTCATGAGTGAGCTCATGTCTTCCGGTTCAGTAACTGAACCTGTATGATCCCTTTGAGAGATCGTATTACTCATATGCCCTTATATGCACACCAGCACGCCGGTGTATAGACCTTGATTAGGTCATCAACCTATTGGTCTGCCAAATGTACATACTTAGACATATAGCAACACATCTGTCTCCGGTCAGAGGATGCGTGCCTATATCATGACAGCATATGATATAGGACTTTGGTTATCTCGATCTCGTTAAGTCAACTCTTTGACCTAACTAATCTGACACCTCCGAATCTCTATTCCTATGCAGAGGACCTGCATCAAGAGGTCGGTCAGATATCAGCCTTCAAAGATAAGGATTGCCATCTCCTACTCAGGCTGGAGATCATCTCTTAACAATCATCTGACGGTGCTTGATGAGTCCTCAATCTAACTCTTTAGATATTCATCTAAGCACCAGCCTCTATGATTCAATAATTGAATCAACAACTGTATGATCGTTAAGATGGCCATGGTATATAACCCTAATTGTACTAAGGGACCTATTATGCAAATTATGTATTCTTCATTTCAGATTAAGGAGTGAATTGCAATAACATTTATTGCATAATGGCTCGCCGTGGGCTCGCATTTCCAACAGGACTCCCCTTAGAGAGACAACACCCCCCACTTTACCGGCACACAGGGCCTTGACGTGCCACTCTCAGGGTTCGACGGTCCACGCTTGTCGACGGTGCACATCGTGTTTGAGCGTCCTCGAAAGTCACCTCCGTAGACGAAGCCCGAGATCGAGAGAGGGAGAGAATAGGCGGTGAGAAAGAAAGCTGTGTATATTCCGTAACCTATGCCCACGACTTTAAGAGATACTTAAAGACGTCCCGGCGATTATGCTTCGTGTGAGGATAAGGGAGACGCCACTTGGAATTCAAACGGGCGGTTACGCAAAACTGACCCGGTCTTCACGCCGCAGTCGCAGCCGCAGCCGCGCCCATGCCCGAGCCCGGCCCGGGCAGGCGCGTGCGCGTGTGTGATGGTCCAAAGTCCTTTCTAGTCTGTTTCCAGACTAGTCTCAGGACTTCCCATATAAAAACCAAGTGCCGGTTTTGCCTCTCCACGATGTGGGACTAAACAACACCCCACAATGTTGAAACATTGAATTCCAGGAATTGAGATACATTAATACAACTTGATATTGACCATCAAATTGTATCAAATATCACGACAACATTAATTCCAACAGACAGAGCCTCGTAACTTTTGTTTGTGCCCAATAACAAACAAACGGAAGATTATTAGTATCACTAATATATTTATATAATATATAATGCTAATTTAATAATGTGAGGTTGTGGCTTATAGGATAGTAACTAATATATAAAACAATATTAAATGTTGTATTCAGATATCCATATCAGGATCCGGATCCAGATATTCAAGTCCGTACCATATCCACATCCCTATCTCGAAATTTTCTACAACCCATATCCGTATTCGATTAATATTCAGATACGGAAATCCATATCCGGTAATTTTCGAATACGGTAACTCGAGTATACATGTATCCGTTTTCATCCCTACACAATTGACCGTCGCATAATGCCAACCTTCTTCGAATTTGATCCATCTCTTTTACGCTCTCTCCACCAGGTTTGAGAATAAGGTGTGATCCCTGAATGTAGGCTTTCTTTGCTCCTCGAACATAGAAGACCTCATTCCATGCAGAAAGAAGGATAAAGACAATGAGACTATTGATAAGGGGAGGTGAACCACAAGCTGACGGAACCAATAACGAAGGACTCGAGCGGCGACGGAGTGAGGCTGACCTACTTTCCAAAATCTTAAGGTCGTGATGGTCCCGATGGAAAGGTTGAGGGTCTCGGATGTGAATCTAGTGGTGACTGAAGTGAAATTGAGGGTGCTGGGATTTAGAATAATCACAGTAAATATACATGTATCCGATTTTCATTTCTCTTCAGCAAACACATTCAATGTTGACACGTTGATGCTATCATGCTATGCAGAAGGCCTGATGAAATTTTTACAAGGTTCTTCTGTCCAGTAAAAGTATAATTAGTATATTAAACTAAGCATACATATTCTACGCAAGTAAAACAATTAACTCAGATTTTCAGGTTTTGCACATTTGCATAATCTTTGGCGCGATCCGTGTGGGGTACTGGAAATATCCCAACCGGATACCCGAAATTCCACTGGATTTTTTCCGGTGGGTCGGATGCTTTGACCGGGTTTGTTGTGTGTGGGGTACCCGGCCCGGATAATTTTTTCGGATACCCGTGAATTTAGATCGGAATGATTTGAATGGGTCGGGAACCGGCTGACATAGTTGTCACTTTGCTCGACTGCTGACAGTGGGGGCAGCCTCAACTCGCACAAGGGCCCTCTGCCGCCGTGGCACCGACCCCGTTCCTCCGGGCCCCGCTCCATGACCTCCTCCCATGACGTGTCCCTGTGGTACGTGCGCGGACTTCAACTGCCCATCCCTAAGCCAATTCACAGAACTTCCATTTCGCGTCCGTCCCATACATAAACCGTAACCCCCTTATCTTTTCCCCCTTCCCCATCTCACCTACACATTCACAAAGCCGTGCCACCTCCTCTCGTCTCCTCCGCATATTTTCCCCCAATTCCAATCGGAATCTAGGGTTTCGCAATGAAGAGGAACGACGATTTCGAGGATATCGACGAGGCGGGTTGCTCCGATCGGAGCGAAGGAGATGACGTTGATGGGATCACGGAGAGGTTGGGAAGAGCCCTTGGAGCGGATGAAGACCGCGAGAATCTCCTCCTGAGGTGGTTTAGGGCTCTGGATCTGCAGGTGGTAGGCGCCTGCAGGGAGGACGAGAGGATGAAGCCCCTCTTGAAGCTCAATCTCTCCGTGGGGGCTGCGGAGGACCATTTGATGGCACAGCTCAACCAGGTTCGGGTCGGGTAGAGGGAATTTGTTTCGTTTTGGTTTCTGTTTTGTTAATTCTTGGATTGCTGATTATTTTGAGGTTTGTTCGGCAGCATTTCGATGCGGCAGAGGTCGGGATGCTGATAAGGTGCTTGTGCATTCCGTTGGTCTCGATACGCGTCGGGAAGGTGAACAAGATCGGGAACATGCTTTTCCCAACGAATTTAAGGTAATTGGGGGATGCATGGTCAGTCATCGGAAGATCTGGAATCTGTGTAGTGGTGGATTATATCATGTGTGCGTGAATGCTTGCTTTTGGTATCTATAATTTCATAGGGCTCTTTGGTGTGATGCGGGATAATCGAATGATTTTTGTTTTTTGATGGAATCGAATGATTTTTGTTATGTTGGTTGTTGCATGATATCGCCTTTTAATCTCTTCTTTTCTTTAGATAATGTTGTACAGACCTCTCAATTGATTGGAATTGCTGTCTGTAGGAATATTTGTGTTACTTACCCACAGGAGAAAATGATTGTTGCCATTGCATGATCGTGGGGTGTTTGATGTCTTGATGCACTCCAGATGTTTTGTTGGTTTGCTGCCACCCTTTGTTGTGGACCGGCACTTGCAAGTTTTGATCCCATTTTTGAAATGGAGTCAAAATCTATCTAATATTATGTGAGGCATACAAGTGGTTCAATATATATAGAGAACAATGCATTAAAGCTGCTTCTTTTTGTGACCTGAGAAATCTAAATATTCAGAATCATTTACCCTAAGATAGAGTTTTACCGATACTATTGCAAGGATATAATGATGGCCTTTTGCCTAGTTTTGCAATTGTCTTTGACTTGAGAATTTGGGGAAGAATGCTTATTGCGTATAGTGGGCACTGCTGACCATGCAACCTTACTTCTAGATTTGTTTTCCTCAAAAAAATTCTAGATCTGACAGATCTGTATTGCTAAACTTTGGATCATGAGATTAGCTATGTTATGTAATGTGTAAGACCAAAGAATGATGGTTTTAAATTTAACTTTTGAAGAAAAAGAAATATGCAAAGTTTCTGCAAACTATACATCGATGCTTTAATTGATCATTTTATTGTTTTGAATGTGGTCACGGACTTTTCAATGTCATCATTGTTTATCTTATCTCTTTCTTCTATGATTCCTGAAGATTTCCTGAATTATAAGTGAACATCACAAGTACCCCAGTGAACTGCCAAAAATTACCTTTTTCTTTTATCCACGTGTAGCTTGTATTAGTAACTATGAAAACGTACCCTCTGGTATCAATAGTGTTATTCATTGTCTTTCTATTAAGACCATGTTTGCTATGTATACTTTGGGAACTTGTAATTTTTAGCACGTGAGATCTGAGTTGTAGGTTTTTGTGATTACAATTTTGGACCTTGGGTCGCAAAGAAATGGAAGTACATTATTGGAGAATGTATGACTTTTTAACCTCGAAGGGCTTTGTGTTTTTTCCCTGCATCTTGTAAGGGCTTTGTTTTTGTCCATGCATCTTGTTTCTTATTTATTTGATTGTTTCCACTGATTCTGGTGGGGTAAAGCACACAATAATGATCAGTTCTTAATTATTGAAATGCCAGTCGTATGAATGCATTTTGAGGATGTAGTTTACAAGAAATCATTTATATCTGTATTTGTATTGAACACTATCCATCATCATCATATTTAGAATTATTCCCGTGGCTGGAAAGTGTCCTGTATTTGTAGGCTGTTATAATTGCAGGATTTTTTTCAGCTTGTTTAGCGGTGATTGTGTTCATTCTCGAAATAAAGATGCTTTTTGCTTGTAGGTAAGGTGGGCGTGTATGATACTGTTATAATCTCTGAATAGTGAGAAATAAAAGGTAGATTCTCTTATGTTTTATACGAGTTCACATTCTTCTCACATGTCAAAATATTGAGTTGTAATCTTGCTAAGTGTTATCAGTCTAATTTCCATTAGTAGTAGATATATGATATTCATCTGGAAAACATTCTATCAGTAGATGTATATGCCTATTTTATTGATGAGAAAACGTGTAATTTTTCATCATTGTTTTACCTTTTACTCCGATTATGTAGACTGTAGAACTAATCTTTCCCTTTTCCTGCACAGTATATGTCTATGGGAAGCAAATTCACCGATAGCGATGAGTGAAATTGAAATATGGAAAAATACATCATAAAAAATCATAGGACTGTCAGCTCTTGCCTTACTAGCATTTAAATGTATTCAATCCTCTGTTTTTTTTTTGATGAAATGCATGGACGCATTCTACATTAGTATTCTTTCTTTTTATTACAAGAATTTAGTATACTTTCAACTTCACCTATGCTTCTCCATTAGGAATTTCTCGCACAATCTCGAGTCTTGGCTGGTGTATTGACTTTTTTTAATTCGACAATTGAATGGGGTGTACCCACTTAATGGTCCAATGGTAGTACAGTGTGTCTACCACACAAAAGACCAGGGTTTAAATCCAACTCTTGCATGGGTTGAGTTAGGTAGTCGACGGCCAGCATAAAAAATAGTTGAATCTTTCAACATGGATTTGAGCAAGAATCCATGTAGCCGACCCTACTTATAGTGGGATAAGGCTTTGTATATTAAATTGAATGGGGTGGGCACCTACGCGGATTTCCCCCTTTTTGGCTTAAAAAAAGAAGTTTCTCGTACAATTTTTATCTGGGAAAGCCTTAGTTTGGTCACTGTACTCTTTTGTAAACCTCGTGTATGTTTTGTAAAATATCAAATTGTTTTTTTCGTTTGAGGTGCTGGAGGAGATATAGGCAATTAAACTTGCATCTCATAATGATGTTATACAAATCAAAATACCAAGTTAACTTTAGTGTAGTTTTTGTTATTTTTTTACACCACATCCATGGTTAACATGTGATTCAAATCCGTCAACATGCAACAACATAATACTAAATATCTGATGACCACCCTCAATGGATAGTCATCCTTTGCCTTCTCAAAACAAAAAGCATAGAATACACAGGGGTTTCTTCTTGATGGAAATGTGGATATGGTACATTGATGTGTGAGGTCTCTTAAGTTCTAAACATTGGCACACATTGAATCTGTTGCTCTTGCTCATAAGAAATTCATCTAAATACTATAGGCCTACGCGGATTTCCCCCTTTTTGGCTTAAAAAAAGAAGTTTCTCGTACAATTTTTATCTGGGAAAGCCTTAGTTTGGTCACTGTACTCTTTTGTAAACCTCGTGTATGTTTTGTAAAATATCAAATTGTTTTTTTTTTCGTTTGAGGTGCTGGAGGAGATATAGGCAATTAAACTTGCATCTCATAATGATGTTATACAAATCAAAATACCAAGTTAACTTTAGTGTAGTTTTTGTTATTTTTTTACACCACATCCATGGTTCACATGTGATTCAAATCCGTCAACATGCAACAACATAATACTAAATATCTGATGACCACCCTCAATGGATAGTCATCCTTTGCCTTCTCAAAACAAAAAGCATAGAATACACAGGGGTTTCTTCTTGATGGAAATGTGGATATGGTACATTGATGTGTGAGGTCTCTTAAGTTCTAAACATTGGCACACATTGAATCTGTTGCTCTTGCTCATAAGAAATTCATCTAAATACTATAGGTTAGACAGAGTATGCATATATCTTGTTGATGTGTGAGGTCTCTTAAGTTCTAAACATTGGCACACATTGAATCTGTTGCTCTTGCTCATAAGAAATTCATCTAAATACTATAGGTTAGACAGAGTATGCATATATCTTGTAGTATGAAAGAAATATAGATTATCCAGTATTCCCAAAGGCATTCTTGTTATTTATTAGTCAAGGGAAAATAAGACCATAATGCCTCACCTCAGCTCACCTCACCTTAAATGAGGCATTCTATCTCAGATGTTGTGCACTGTAGTATTGTTCTTTCGTGAAGTTTATAATGTTAGTCTTTTTGTTTATATAGGAACTTTTGTTGCATCTCTTATTGTTTAGTGTTGGTCTTTTTGTTTATATAGGAAATTTTGTTGCATCTCTTATTGTTTAGTGTTGTAAACATCTGTTTCTTCCTTTTCTAGGGGTAACCTGAACTTTATGTTATCACCGTTATCTGATATGCGGATTTTTTTCTGTGGAGACGATGGATGTAACGAGAGACTGGGTATTATTTTTCATAACTCTGTAAGATCTGAAGCTCTAGTGGAGGTAATTTCTGCCGATAGTTCCGGCAGATCATTCTTGCTAAAGCTTCATGGAGATCAAGTATTGTACTTTTGGTGTTGCGAGAAATCAAAAATTGCTGGGTCTGAACTGATAGAGAAGGTCTGTTTTCTTTTCATTCACACATTCCAGATTTGTGGATCCATTGACATTCATGATCATTACTTTCTGTTGCTGGCAGATGAAGAATTTGTTTATACAAAGGCCATCTTTATCACAGTTGACAGGGATTTCTGAGTCACGCCTTGATTCTTTTGCATCCTATTTGATGATGAATATTTTCAGTTCAACGAACACTATGGAATCTAAATCTAACTTAGACAGGTCATCAAGTTCTTCCTTTTTGTCTACTGCATCCGGTCATTCTTTGGGGCTAAACAATCAATCTTTATCTACCTCATGGAAGCCTTCTCGAATCCGTCCTTCTTCCGGTCAAGTAGGAAAAACACCTCCTCTTTACCAGGGGAGTTTAAGTCCCAGATTAAATGCCTTCAAGGATGGTCCTAACAGAGTGCTTTTATTGAGAAATGGTGTTAGAGAAAAGCTGAAACGGCGTGGAGACAACAATTCAAGTCCCTTGGTCACTGAGATTACCAGTTTTGCAACTTCTAGCTTGTCTGAGAAATGTTTGTCTTATCAGAGTGTGCGGGACAATGAGAGAGATGTGCACAACTGTTCGAGCTTCTCTACCAGCTCACCTGCATTACCTTCAACTTTACCATTTTCCTCTGTTGTACCTTTGTCATTCCATGACCCCTTTCCTATCCTTCCAGGCTCCAGCCTACCCCTTTTTTCACCCTATTATTGTTGGTGCCCACAATCTTCTACTTCCCAGCACATGGCAACTCCTTCATGCTTGCCTCCATTCCCACATGAATCCATGAAGTTGCCTCCTCTTTCATCCCTTATACCAACTGCTGGTCCCAGTTTGTTTTTGCCAACCCAACCATCTTGCGAGCCCAATGAGCTACCTGCTTTGGATCTCCCAGCTCTTCTCCCTGCATCTTCTTTTGTTTCCGTTCCTACTTCACAACAGATTTTAAGTTTCACACCTTTCATAGCTGAACCTATTGTTCATATTCCACTCATTGAAGTCTGCTCCTCGGGTCCTGGATACCTTGTCAGTGCTGGTCCAGCCATCACTTCGACTATTCCTCTACTGCCAAAACTTGGGGGTCTGACTCCAGAAACTGAGTCCATGGCAGAGAAAAATGCCAGAGAAACACTTCGGATGCTGATGGCATCCACGCCAAGCAATCCACAGCTGATGAAAGTATTGCCAGCTGTTCTCACCTCCGTAGATGAAAATCTCTCATACATTCATGTAAGTAATCAAATAACTCAGATCGAGATGGTTTAAACACATGCTCATGCCCGCTAATATTTTAGATGTGGACTCTGCAGGGTAGGAAGCAAGGTCTGGTGGGTGGTGGTAGCAGGGGATTGTACACTGGATCTAAAGATGTAGATGCTGTTGCCTGTGACATCAGTCGTCTGGTCTTCTCATCATCTTCGTCGGTAGATGCCTGCCATGATTTTTGTGACGATGCTGAGTGCCCAAATTGTGGAGATCACATATCTGAGGATGGCATTGAAGATAGCAAGTCTGATTGCATCTAATGACGACAGCTTGACCATTGATGATAGGTGGGGTTATGGGGAATGCATGCCGTCAATATTGTATGTGCAGCTTCTAGGTAAGAATCATGGCACATAGTGCTTGTGCTTACTCGGTTTCTTTCTAACTTGCCCGTTCAGTTGAAGAATGGCTTTAAATTAGCACTGGGGAAAGAAATCTTAAATTGATTATTTTAGCAACGGACAGTTTGCAATAGTGCAATTTAGGGGATGTAGCTCACTTCAATTATTTTCTGAAATTATTACCTAGACATACGTCAAGCTGGTGGAGGACACACTGCTCAACCATATTGGATTTTGTAGACTTACCAGTGGTGGAGGTTGTGAAACATACCACAGCTTGTCCTCTAACTAGCAAACAGATTTTCATTAAAAGAAGGAACGTATCCAGTTTGAGCAATTTCTGAAGATTGAGATGGTATCTGAGTTTTACCGATACAGCCACTGTTATGGTCATTCCAGCATTTGATCGATTACGAACTTTTGCTCTTATGCCACAAGCAAGATGAATGCTGCCATGTTATGAGGAATCCTAAAGAAGCTACAATGCTGAATGTTTTGATATTTTGTTTTGTTTTGGTATGTAAATAAATTGAATATATAGTCCAAGTAATAAAAATGCTCATATTTCTATGGGTCTCAATTCTGTCCCCATGCTTTACTAGTGATACTGTGCCAGAATATTTGCTTATTTTTAAAAAGGTAACACTAAAGATTTGTTTGGTATGTGGGTTTAGGTGGGTTAAATTGGTAGCATGTAACTCATTTTTTGGTTTTGGTATTTGGATAGAGGGTTAAATTGAGGGTGGGTTAGAAGTGGGTTTATTGTGATATGATTGTATTGAAGTTTGAAAAAGTGAGTAGTTATTGTGATGTGACTGTATTGGAGTTTGAAAAAGTGAGTAAAAGTTGAGTAGTTTATAATTTTTGTATGATATGATGGTATAATATATTGATGGAATTGATGATGAGAATTGATTTATTTAATTTTTTAAAAAGATAAAAGTGGGGTCCACGTAGGAGAGAAAAAAGGGGTGGGGTACCCCTTGTGCCGAACGGCACTTAAGGGCTGTTCGACACAGGGATAAGGTATTCTTTTTGTTTGTTTGAAGGGAGAGGATAAGGGCGGATAAGGATGGATAAAAAATTGCTATTTGTTATTTCTGTTCGGTTGGCAAAAGGGGAATAAAAATGGATAATGTTTGTAAGTTTGGAAGAATGCTGATGGATAAGATTTGTATGTTGGGGGATGCGGTTGTATGTGGCGCGAAATGAGCAAGGTCGAGGGATAATTTATCCCTCATCCATCCGAGAAGAGTTTCATGGTGCAAATAACAAGAATATCACGAGGGATAGGAAGTCTGTACTTATTCGTACATAATAACTCGTCTCCTCGTCAAATGATGTGATCACTAGCAATTTGTAGGTTCAAGAGTTTGTGCTTCCTTTATCTCATTTTGCTCTGCGGTGTTTGACATTAAGCCCTTGCGAGACAAAGAAAATTGTAGAGATGAGATTTTGCGGATTTTATCTCGCACACCTGAGATCGATCAAAATCCGTTTTGCTTTGCTACACCCCTGGAAGATATGAATGGGAGGGATTCACTAACATAGTCAGAGCTAACTATGGTGGATCTTGATGTGAAATTGATTCGATTGAACTCTATGGAAATTAAAACCCAAACCCATATTCCTCCAATTCGGACCAAATCAATCCATTACTTCTACATTGGTTCGCCAATTTACTATCACTCGGTGAATCTTCTTTGCCGTCCAAGAAAGTTCACACCCTTCCATAAACAGGTCAGTTTTAATTGATCCTGCATTAGGGGGCGTACCTCGAGGCAAGAAATGTATCTTCCTTCTTTTTTTTTGCAAAAATCCATATCAAGGTGGTCAAATAAACCATCCGATGCTTTAATTGTCTTCAGATGGGGCATGTCAAGACTTTGCCATTCGCCTTCCATTTGCTTTGTGTATAAGACTGAGGGGCACCTTGTTATTTCATGCCCTTCGTCGATGGCTCACCTGAAAAAACCTGTAAATGTTGTTGTCTATCCATGAGTCAAATGGAGTAGATGATCACGAAGAAAAGCTCCTCCCTTTCGACATCCCAATCAGATATACAAGGATAATACATAGTACAATGGCTCTCCTCCATCAAAATCTCTGAGTGCCATCTGCTTGCCTCTTATGACAGGCAAAGCCTTCCACTAAGGGATGCTCATCATGCCGACATCGAGGGTTGGTATATGCATGGAGTCTTCGATGGCAAAAAATCTACTACTAAAATGTTTAATAGACAACATTTTCAAGGAATTTCCATCTATCAAAGGAGCCTCCAGCCCTTGAGATAGATCTAGAAGCTTTTGGCCCGTGCTAGAGGATCTCCAAAAGCAGGAAAAGTCAAAATGCTGATTTTTAGGTCAAAGTGTTGACTTGACTGGATTGGGATATTAAAGGTTTGAGATAACTATCATGAACCAGTTCACATCCTCTAATCGGAGATACACATACATTTATATGTTTAAGCATGCACATTTAGTAGAACATTAGATTGGTGACCTATACAAAGTCTATATATTGGGGAGATGATGTATAAAGAACAAGATATAAGATTTATGATCTTTTAAAGAAATCATATGTGTTCATAATTGATGAACCAAACTCACTCATTAGATATTAGGGTCATGTAGAATTTCATGCATAGTTGTCTTGTTTACGAAACAAGACATTAATTTAGAAATATTAATATATGCTTTTGAAAAGCATATGATTAATATGAATCGAAGGAACTTGTTTCGTCTAAATTAGAAGCTATTTCGAATTGTTATGAATTTTGGAAGCAAAAGAAGTTGACGGCGGTTAAGCCGTTATTAGTTCTTAATTACCATCATTAGATTTAACAAATCTTGATTAAGATAACTAATAATTATTAAGATTATTGATCATGATTAATGTATATTAATCATAGGTTAGTAGATATTAATCACATAATATTTAATCATGATTAATGTTAATTAATCACGAGCAACGCTAATAAAGCATCATTATCAAAACTATGGGCAAAAACTATGGGTTGTGAAACCATGGTAGTGGAGGAGATCATGGTTTTGGGCAAAATCATGGGCGAAAACCATGGGTTCTAAACTATGGGTTTTCATGAGTTGGATGCCTACAAATACCCCCAATGAATTATTGAGAAACCTATTGATATAACCTCGAAGGAGATTGCCGAACAAGTGTTTGAACTTCATGTCAAAATCTTCGAGTATGTATGATGATTGAGTATTAGGAATGCTCTAAGTTGATGCATTCATAATAAATTATACACAATGGCACTTCCATTCCGATGGAGTAATAAAATTAGATAGATTGTAATGACTCTATTTTGTGGTTAATAAAGAGATAGTTAATTGGATTAATTCTCACTCCATTAAACCCATTATGGTCTCCATTTCAAGATCCGGATGTTGGAAATGGATATGGACTAACTTTCAAAAGTTATTTCTGAGCTCCAGTTTGGATAAATGATCATAAATGGAAACGGAACACATTTTTATAATCCACTTTTGAACTCCACCAAGTGTGGCGAAATGTAAACGAAAATGGAAATAGATCTAAATGGTTATGCCCCCTGATGTTGGATATTAAGTTAGTAAATATGGATAGTATGATCTCTCTGATATTATCTCCAAATATCCACATTTGTTGCTTACAAGTTCTAATTGGATTATGACTCGTATGTTGAGATATCTATTTCATGATGACAATGGTTATTATCATAGAAATGATGAGACAATGTGAATATGATTCACATTATCAATCATTAATTATTATGGATATCGATTCATAATAAGTAATATCTATATGAATATGATTCATAAATATTTTCAAGACACGTGTGAATGCGATTCACAAAATTCAAACAAATGTAAGTTGGATTTATATTTTGTTTTGAACTAATGAATTGGATTCATTTATTGTGAAGATGTTTTAATACATCTCCTATTAATGATATTTGTAATTTAGTTTCATTGATATTAATCAATAGATAATTAAATCAAAATATTAAGTTCTAATTGAGATTTGAAATTAAAAAGATACATGGTAGAGTCCATCATGGACGCCCACCATGTGTTGGATGTCAATTGTTGGCCATCCATATGATTACTTGCTCTCTAAGTTTAGGATTTATCCTGGTGATAATGTTGGCTAATGAGTTAGATAACTACTTAGAAGGATTATGAATCCTTCATGGTCATCCAAGAGAAGGCCAAGGGCCATACTGTGGTCATCCATGTTGAGTAGGGCTCCTCATGTACAACTAACCCTTGTTTTTAAAGAGAGGCATGGCTTTCTCTTTTAAAGATTAGAAATTAAATTTCAAGAGAGCCATGAAATTATCTTGAAAAATAAAAGAGTAAAGATAGTTGAAAATTATCCTTGGTCATTCAGCCCATCTCCTCCACTAAACCCTAGTGACCCCCTGTTCTTGTTCTTGGTTGGCTTGGGCAATCATGCGAGATGACACCTCTTTCCTTACACATCATGTGCGCGAAGGACTTTCATTCCTACGACGAAATCATGAAGTATAGATCATCTTGATCTCTATTTTGCTTGGAAAACTTGGTGGAGAAAAAGGTCTGAGATTCATGGAAAGCTATACGAGGCATCATCATGTCCCCAAGAGAAAGCAGCTCATGGTCGGATTTGATTCGAGGGGTCTGTTCATTTAGAGACTCGCGTTTCAAAGATATTCCTAAAATTCCTATTGTTATGAGAAATGATTTGGAAATATTTCCTATACTATATGATTTCACATTAAACTTTTTTGTGTATTGTATCATTTTTCACATGATAAAAACCTTTGTTTGCATATTTGATTGGCTTTTCTAATGTTTTTGTGATGTATGTTGTCTAGCCTCCCTTCAAATGATATCAAAGCCTCATCTAAAGGATTCAAATTGCATCCGGATTCGATGAACAATTGACTATTTTCTCGCATTGTTTTGTGATTGTTTTTGTATATCAAATGATTCAGCAACATATGACGTTGCTGGTATTCTCCCCTGATTAAAATATTAAATTTGGGATATATATTATGTCTATAAGGCCTGCACTAATGACCAAAATACTCGTCAGAAGTTGGTGACATTGGGAGAAGATTCAGAAATCGAAAGTGCCTGCAAACTCCGACTTCAATTAAAGGTTGTAGCGAATAATTATGGATTTTTTGTTATTATTTTAAGTTATATAACACTTTAAAATACCGATTAATAATTCATCAATCAATTCCTCAATCAATATAAAAATATATCACACGATTCTGACCATGCGACCTCAAGAGTTTGGATTTTTATTATTTCTTCTCCTTATTTTAAAACTCAAATTTTATGAAAAATATATGGGTTTTTTAATACTTATGTCCCTCTTTGTGATATTAGTTATGCCCCTCTTTTTTGAAATATAAATTGTGCCCCTACCTTCTTGCATCATTATCACTTGTACCATTTGATTAGTTGCCATCCACTCCCATCATTGACATGCGCTATCAAAGAGCCATGTGACTTCTTCGATTTACTACACCGAAGCTTCCATGTCCACCTTGGTTAAACCCGCACCAACTCATTTCCGCGACCCACTTCGATATTTCAAGCACCATACCTTGTCAACCCAGATCCAAGCACTACCTCGTACCTTTGAAGCACATCAGAACCCGCTCAATCGAACTTCAGGTCTCCACCATCATCATCTTTCCAACTGCAGCCGACTTCATTTCGTAGAATCAACCTTCACTGCCTTGTAAGAACATCAAGATCGATCCCTAGTGAGTTGCGGGTTCATATCGAAGCCTACTACACTCCATAATTTTCAATGAAGAAGCACATATCAACCATCACCCTTCTCAATCAAGCTACAACCATCACTTGACTATCAAACCTTAGCCGCATGCCGCCTCCTTTTTGAGATACAACACAACACTACAAAGAACAAAAACCACATGGAGTATTGCAAAACAATCCTTCAAGTGCCAAAAGCTACATACAACCATTCGATCTTCTTGAACCGCAAGAACCATCTGTTGTACCAAGCAACACCCACATCAACACTCAAAATCTGAATATCACATGGGAATAATCCACCGACCCAACCTTTCTGGAGCAATACCTCGTTCTCAACCACTTTCAACCTTTGGGAGCATGATTTTCATTGAATACCATCATCAACATACCCAAACCAGATCTGAACAACGACCAACATCAAGATCCTAACTACGCAAGAAAATCAGGAGAACATGATCGACCAAGACCTTGCGTACATCACCATCGCGATACCATCCAACCATAGATGCTAGGATCTTGCTGCACAACCACTAGGGATGCAAAGGAACGCATACGAATGCGAATTCAGGTTATACCATAACCATAACTGTATTATTTTATGAATATGAATACGAATACGAATGTTACAAGAATGTAAAAAATCAAGATCTATATCCGCAAAATACGAATACGAAAACGAACCGATTCGTTTAGGAACGAATACGAATATACAAACGGATGTTAACTTTAACATGAATATTAACTTATAAATAAAAATGTACCTAGATTATTTGGTGATCACTTCTGCATACTTCAATTTTTTGTTTAACCACATTCCATGTTTCAAACAAGCAACATATGGTGTATGATATCTATATTATATACCATAATATAAGAGATCCTCTTGTGCAATCATATAATAAAATGGTAGAATGGAATGAACATTGGAAGATTAAGATGCCATACCAGATCGGCTATAACTGCGAGGGAGGGCGGGAGACGCCTGCCTGTGGCTGCAAGAGAGGATGAGGGAGGTGATGGAGGGCGGTTGCGGCTATGAGGGAGGACTAGGGAGGTTGGTTGCAGTTGCAAGGGAGGTTGGGGGGGGGGGGGGTAGAAATCAGGGAGAGGCGGAGGTCGGCAGGGGGAGGTGGAGGGCGCAGGGGGCGGAGGGCGCGAGGAGACAAAGGGCCACAGGGGGAGGCGGAGAGCGTATGGGCGGGGATGCGCGGGGAGGCAGGGTGGCAGGGGGATGTCAGGGAGAGGCGGAGGTCGGTAGGGTAGGCGAAGGTTGTAGGGGGCGGACGGTGTAAGGAGGCGGAGGACCGCATGAGGAGGTGGAGGGCGTAGGGGGCGGAGGGCCGTAGGGGGAGGCGGAGGGCACGTAGGGAGGCAGGGTGGCAAAGGTCGGTAGGGTAGGCGTAGGGCGTGAGGAGGCGGAGGGCCGCAGGGGGAAGCGGAGCGCGCATGGGTTGAGGGTGCGGGGGAGGCAGAGGGCCGTGGGGGGAGGCGGGGTGGTAGGGGGAGGTGTAGGGCACAGGGTGTGTGGGTGGGGGAGAGGGGGGTTGGAGAGGTGGAGGGCATCGGGGGAGGCGAGGGTGGCGGAGGAGGCAGAGGGTACAGGGGGCGGAGGGTGCATGGGGGAGGCAGAGGGCGCACAGGGGTTGGGGGCGTCAGGGGTACCTAATGTTATTTTAAAGTATTAAATATATAATATGAATATTCATATTCGTATCCATATCCATTTTTTTCGTATTCGTATTCGCATTTGTTAACTCAAGATTCGTATTCGGATTCGTATCTGCAAAAAAAATCGTTTAGAATATCCGTATTCGTATTCATATTTGCCTATTTAAAAAAAACAAGAACCATATCCTCTTAAAAACGAATACAAATATGAACAAATACGAATATTACCACATCTGTTTGCATCCCTAACAACCACCATACAAGCAACTAACCTGGAACCTTCTGAACATCGTGCAACGTAACACCTTCTTTAGTCCGACCGACCCTCATCCTCACAGATAGTGCCACCCGATCCCCTTCCTCTGCCTCTAGACCTGACCCTCCTTCCCTAGCACTCGTGTCACCCTCAATCTCGCTCATCTTCCAATATTTATCCGTTGGACATGTGAGCACCGGCCGAACCATTTTTACAATAAATGTTATTGTAATCCTGTTTATATATGAATGAAAGTTATTGATTTTTACTCCCTATATGAGATTAATGAATGAATTCACTTATATGGCACCTTAGTATAATTAGAGTTATGTACCATGGCCGTCTTGATAATCATACAACTGTTGATTTCATGATTGAATCATAGAGGCTGGTGGTTGGATGATATCTAAAGAGTTAGATTAAGGACTCATCTAGCACCGTTAAATGATTGTTGAGAAAGGATCTATGACATGGGAAGGAGATGACAATCCTTATTCCAAAGGTTTATATCCAACCAACCTCTTGATGCAAGTCCTTTGCATAAGAATAGAGATTCGGAGGTATTGGATAAGTTAGGTCAAAGAGTTGACTTAAAGAGATCGAGATAACCAAGATCTATATCGTATGCTATCATGATACATGCACACATCCTATGACTGGAGACATATGTATTACTATATGTCTAAGTATGTACACTAGGCAGATCATTAGGTTGATGACCTCATCAAGGTCTATACACCAGCAAGCTGGTGTGCATACGAGGGCATATGAGTAATACGATCTCTCAAAGGGATCATACAGGTTCACTACTAAATTGGAAGACATGAGTTCACTCATGAGACATCGGGACCAATCAAATTCCAACGATGGTCATCTTGCTTTGGAAGCATGACATGATTTATAGGTATGCTATATGCTTTTGAAAAGCATACGACCAATACCAGCTTCTAATGATAAAATGATAAACTTAATGAAAAACCCTGAAGAACATAGTTCAAATGTGATTAGAACTTCGGGTTTATTCTAGGTCTTTATAGTATGCATGATGTACACGTATTAGGAATACTCGAGGGTGGTGTGATCTTAATCGATTATATAATTGTGATGCTTCCATTGCAAGCGTGTGATGAAAAAGGTTTGGATTTTAGTAACTCCACTTAGTAGACTGATTATCCAGTTTTAGTCTAAATGTTGGACATTGATATGAATATGATTCATACTCAATGAGAAGATTAGACATCTTGTCTGACTGTATCAGATATTTGAAGGCAAGCTATTATACTCATGCATCACGGAAGCATGAAGACCATATCGAATCCAATCTAGGTCAACTAGTCGTACTGGTTGGAAATGCAGTGAAAAATAAAAACGTTTAAGATGAAACCACATGGCACAGGTACCTTTCTCATGTCGTTTCATCAAGATCACACGAGTTTGGGCTTACCTCTTGAAGCATGGTTATGATCCTCAAAGCGTTTAAAGGAAGAAACTTCCTGAATAAAGTCTGATTCGACGAGAGTGTACTTGTGAGTATGATGATCAATCATGTGCTTCTTGCAATCCCGAACAACAATCCAAGCGTGAAACCTCCTGATTTCATTGCACGAAATTCTTTGTCTTCTTCACGAGCACGGGGCACTAAAGATGATCGAGTTCCTCGAGCGATTAGTCTGGCATCCTAATGGCAGCATGACGACGATCGCGATCTCCACCAAGACTGTGGAGAGAGTGTGGACATGTGTGTAGAGAGAGAGAGAGAGAGTTGTTAATGCATCAATTGCATTCAACTACTGTAAAGAGGACTTAGGCTGGCATCTCTTTTATAACATTTTCCCATAGATCCCGATGCATGTGCTCACACTAATCAATGGTTTAGATTGATTTGTGTTTCTTTCTATGGATCTCAATCCATATGTTCTCACTAATCAATGGTTTAGATTGATTTGCGTTTCTTTTAAGTCACAATAAATATAAAATAAAATACAAAGAGATAATTTGAAAATAATGTCTAAATTATATCAATTAATAAATCAATAAGTGAATTTTAATTAACTAAAAAGGACTCATTCCACATACTATATTTAGGGTGGGCGTCCACCATGTCTTCAACAACCTTATGGGCATCCACACTAAGGTGGAATATGCCAATTAATTTATCCACTATATTAACTATTTGAATAGTTGAATAATTAGTAAATAACTCCAAATTATTTGTGATAATTGTAGTTATACAATTAACTATCAAGAATTAAAATTTTCCATCCAATATTTAATGTAAATCATATTAACATTAAATCATGTAATGCAAATCCAATTCACATTAACATATAAATTGTAAATCTCATTCATATTTAACTCTCTGCAGGATATTGTGGATCATATCCACATTATCCATGATTCTTGTGGATAATGTTATCCATATTAATCCTATCCATGATAATTAAATCTAATTTAATTATTTTAGATATCTCTATCCACATTAATTGTGATATTAAATTATATTTAATTATTTAATTTTCCAATGCTTGGATAAAATTTCTCATTGAAAATTCTCAAACTCTTTCAAGAATTGTGTGCATTATCCTCAGACACTTAGAGATAAGGATAGGGAGATTGCATATGCCATGTATAGTAACTTGGATAGTGAGATCCAATTTCATATCCAGACCTAGAAGACCACTAAAGATGTCCGATCATGTCAGACATGATATCGCATTTTCACATTGCATCTGAATCATATTCAGATCAATACCCAACAATTGGATTAATACCGGATGCCCAGCCTAATGAGAAGAGTCACTAAAATAGAAACTTGTTTCATCACTCCCTCGGAAGGGAAGCGTCATGGTTATGCAATAGTTTAATATCACATCACCTTTGAGTATTCCTAATATCTATACATCATACAGATCAACTACTAATTGGTTATGTTAAGAATCACTCGTTATAATACGATCAATTAACAATCAATCAAAATCAAATCATAGTGTCTCTATAAAAAGGACTAAGTCTAATTTATCCTAGATAAGTCCAAGGTCGAACACAAGGATACGATAAATTAATCAATTTTACCTATGTATTAAATATTTAATTGAGTAATTAATTAATGAATCTAGGTCAAGATAATGCAAACAATGTAATGTATGATTCTATTATTTGATTTTCAATGCAAATATATTAAGTGACAAAATGATGATAACGGCACAAAAATGGTACAATGCACAAATAAACAACCACTATGCTCCTAATTAAACGATTTTATAACTTGAACGATTACTAAAAATTAGTTCAATGAATGGACCAGTTAACTAGCTCCAAATAATCAATTAGATCAAAATGTCACTTTTTAAACACTTAATACGAACAACATCTCAATAATACCTCAAATACTTATCTAATCAAGAAATAATTATTTAATAATTTATGTAAACATCCTAATCATATTAAAATAATTCGATGTTAAATCAGGGTGTTTAAATGAGCAACAACTAGTATGAAGAGTAATTTTTTAGAACAATTAAAGAGAAAGAAAAGTAACTACATTCTCTTAAATTTAATGCATAAACGATATGTCAAATTAGAAAATTAATTGCATCACATCGAAAAAGAATAAAAAATACCTTTAAAATGAGATCAATTTCATTGAAAATGGACTTATGGATCACAAGTTATTCAACAATCAATATAAGAGCATAAATGCAATAACGACTTAATAAAAACTTTACAATTGGCTCTAAAATGGGACAAAGAAGCAATATAATAAACCACTATGGACAAATATAGAAAAATACAAAGAAGCACATGATTCATCATCACGCTCACAAATTCTCCGATAACACACGCATGGAGTGCGTGCTATGGTGGCTTGGGTGGGTGCCTCAGGCTCTGCGTAGCTAGGACCACATGGAGTGTCAATGCATGTGCGGACACTCTGATGTTGGGGCTTTGATGCTGTGGCTCAGGGCGTTCTGGAGTCATTCGATCAACACTGCTTGGGGTTGATCCTACAACGACTACTTCTTCGGTTCCTCCCTATCCTACTTGTGTGACATATCAATAGCGGAGCTCCGGCATGATGGATTTTGCTCCTCTGTGGTCTCAGTGCTTAATAGAAAGGCCCACAAGCTTTTCCTTGGCCAGGCGAAGATCACGGAGGATTGAAGATGTAGAACAAACCCTTTCCAAGCTTTGTTGATGAACATCCTATGACGAAGAAAGTTGTGATTAGAGTCACGCTGCTATTTTCGACCAATGAAGAGATATGTTCATGCAAGGGTTAGTTAACAAAACCAGAGCCCAAAGATTGTGATCGGAATCAGTCTGAATGGATGAAATTGGCCATATGTACGAGTCTTTGAAGAAATCTTACAGTTCTTCCCTGAGCAGAGGAAGAAGATGAGCGATCCAGATAAAGATATTGAGGAGATGAGTGGTTAAGTTGATGTCCCAGTTGATGAATATCCATTCATATAACTTTATTCTTCTATTTTGTCTTTAAATCCCTATCAAAATACATGTAAATACAACTAATTTGTACACATTAGCAGTCTTTATTCATGTATAATTAGTACATAACTATATGTATTTAAATCTAAAATAAAAGAATATAGAAAAGAAAAAGAGAATAAATGAAGTATCAAAGATACGGAATGATGCTAAACTCCGAGACCAAGTTAATTTTGACTTGGTCGACAAGGAATAAAGTAGGAAGAGATACAATTTAATACAATGAATATGAAACCCTTATTTTAAACTCCAAGAATACCTAATTTTGCACCATTTTATTATTTAGTTTATACACCAAATAATAAAGTTTACAACGTGGAACTTGTACGTACATAGAAAATTACAGAATAATTGTCAATAAAACTAATGCACTATACAACTGGGAGACACAGATGAAAAAGCCACAAACTGAACTTCACATACTAATATCTTCTCCATATGAACTCAAAATTCACAAACTCTCGTCCATTGTATTCTAAATTAAATTATCTATTAAATAAAGGTGATTTCAATAAAAATGGAATTAAGATATAAAAGCTGGCTTTCTAGGGTCCCAGTATACCATGTATCTGTATATTTTATTCATATATTGTATTATAAATATTTTTAATCTTATTATATTTTTAAATAATTATATATATTATTTGAAATATATTAAAAACATAAATACACAAGAAAAGCATTAAAAATACATTCAAATAAATAATACATTAATATATATGTATACTATACGTATAACGTACATATATATATTATGTAAATTAAATCAGAATAATGAACGAAAAATATGTAAATATATATAATTATATTTTCAATATAATTAAATACACACACACACACGATTATAAAGTAAAAATACAAAATAAAAATAAAGTATCTAAAACATAGGTGAATATACCTATGTATATACATGTACAAACTAACATCATACAAATAAGGTTGTAAAAATAAATAAAAATATCTATGAAATAGTTTACAAAATCAGAAATATTTTTCATGTTTTGAGATTTAATTAATAAAATTGTTTATTATTTATTATTGAATTAATAAGGGTTTTTATCTCCATTTTATCATTTCCCTCCTAACATGTGCTAGTCACGTCCTTCCCTTGGGTGACTCGTTGGTCAACTGTATATGCACCTTGGTTTAGACCTGTCAGACCGTTGTCCTCGTATTTTTGCCATTTTTGGGAGATCGATGCATACTTCTTTTGGGCATGACTTCTTCACAAAACCACTGCATCTTGTCATGATCCACCACGACCTTTCCCTAGATCCAGCGTGTATACCTCATATCACTCACAAAACTTAGGTTTTTGGACGTCTCCTCACCTGTGTATAAATAATGACTTTCGGACATTTTTATTATGGATTCATCTTGAGCCACCCTTTCCCCTAGAACCTCAGCTGGAGGTATAGCTACAGGAAAGTGTAGAACATGCGACGGTCATTATCCGTTGCCAATGATAGACTGGCCGTCCCCTTTGATCAGAGGGGACGGTCATGAAACCGTCTCCATAGCCAGCGTCCCATTTGGCTTAAGCGGCGGTAATTGTCACCGTCCCCTGTAGTCATTCATAGGGGGCTGTCGTGACCATCTCTTAAAGTCCAGTAGAGAGGACGGTCATGACCGTCCCTTAAAGGCAATTATCGGGGCAGTCATGGTCGTCCCTTAAAGTCAGTCAGGGGGGACGGTCAGGACCGTCCCAAAAAGTTACGTAGTGGAGACGGTCATGACCATCTCTTACGACAATGAAGGGACAGTCATGATGACCGTCCCCTCTGTTCATCTGCTAACAAAAAAATTCATTACCCCCGATTTTTCTCCATTTTACCCTACAAAGCATGTCACTATAATTTAGTACATGTTACAATAATTGTTTCTTAGTAATAAATATTATGATCAACACCGAAAATAAGATTCATTCCACATTCATAGCTACACGAAGTGTTAGAAATGACGAATACGCTACAAGATTCAAATAAAAGTACTCAAACATAAAGTATTCAAACAAAGTAACATACTTTGCAAAGTAATTATCCAAAATAATTATACAATATACTACACTATATGGTACCAAGTAACCAAACTATCTATATATATGTCATCTAATCGTCGTCCTCATCGTCGTCGTCGTCGTCATCATCATCATCATCAGCAACATCATCATCATCTTCTTCTTCTTCTCCGTCGTCGTCGTCACTTAGCCTCGCAACGGTATTATCAACTTGTGTTGGGTGGCTAGTCGACGTTGCACCTTGATGTGCCTGCATGAATGCATTAAAAATCGCCATTTGTTGTCGCAAATCCTGAATCTCGATATTCATGCTAGACACTTGACTCTCTAATTCCCTCTCCCTTTGTGTCTTCTGAGAGGAAGATGACGAGCCGCTCCCTACTCCATACCAATTCCGTATGGTGGCACCACGACCACTACAGCGGACGTGTCCCTGATGCTCCGGATCGGTCGCCTGGAGGACGGCCGTATCAGGAGTAAGAGACGATTGACTCGTTCCAGTGTTGTATAGAGAGCCAGTGGTAGTGAGTCTGGTCATCTCCTCCTAAAAATTTATTTAAGTAAGTTCAAAATTCGTATAAATTGTAAAAAAGATGCAAAAATGTTATAAATAGCTTACATGAATTGGACCATAGGCAAGATCTACCCAAAGAACTTCCCTGCCCACATCGCGACTCTTAGACCTCTCAAAGACTTCCATTCGGTTGGGAACACGATTGTTCTCCACTGCCTAATGTGAAAAGATCATTAAAACTTACGATACCATTTTAATTTATAATGATTAGAATTTAAACACAATTCATAAAGTAAATTACTTACAAAGTCATCCTTCAGTTGATTTTTGTTTCTTCTCCTCATTCTATGGGTAGACTTGAAACCTTTCCTCCGATTTTCAGCATTTCTCCTTGAGATGCCCTATACAAAGATAATAATTTTAATAATAGAATCCCAAATAATATAATTATAACACGCACATAAATATGTCACATACCGCATGTTCTTCTCCCATCCAAATATAAACCAACACCCTCCATTGTTCAGCGGGTACATTCGGAGGACAATTTGTCAAAAGAGTCTCCAATGGAAGCGCTGGGTCGAAGTACTTAAAAATTTAAAGAAAATTACTTACATACTTAAATGATGAGAAACCAAGTTATACAACTCACTCGGGCCTTCAGACGACCTCGATATTTACGCAACAACTCCGCTCCATGTCCTAAAATCAGAGCATCAGTGGCCGGGGTCACGATCCCATGAAAAACTAGACTGCAAAGAAAAAGAAGTAAACAAATTTTAGTTTATACACTGAACAAAAACTTTGCTTTGTTGTTATTTTAAATACCTCCAAATCATGAAGAATGTCATCTTTTATTGACTGCTCCACTAAACGCCAGTCTGTAATGTGGAGAGGAACCCTGGCTCTGCACACCTGTCCCAAGTAACTCTGAAAAACAGCCGAGTTCTCCTCACTGCATCGCCTCCAACTATCCGCACCCTGAGTGTCTTACCGGGACGCAATCGGTCCAATACTTGACACTGTGATGGGCCTCCACGTCTACCTGAGCTACTCGATCCGTCAGGATCGGAGGTCTTACTCCCTCGATGTGGTGCAGGCGGTGCATCCGGAATGCATCTAGGACGTGGAGGCATATCTGCATATAAAGAAACATTTAAATGAGATAACAAGAATTATATATTTCACATATTAGATCAAACAATTGGAAAAAAAATTAAAGGTGAACTTACACTTTAAACATCCGCATCTACAATATCAGATGGATGTTCTTGTATCTCAGCTTGATACGCATCGTTTATATTTGGCAACTCATCATCATCATTGACATCAAAAAAATTTCTTGGTACTGTTCTCACGGGTATGATCCACCCATCACTTAAGCTGTCTGGAATGTAGAAAACTTATTCTACCTGACTGGCAAGTGTAAAAGGCTCATTTGTTTGCAATTTCCCAGATTGTTTCAACGAAGTAATCCCATTTATATCTCCTCGATATTCTATCACCTCACGACCAACATCAAACCAATTGCACATAAAAAGAACACATCGACATTCATGAGTAAAGCTGATCTTTATTATGTCAAGTATTTCCCCATAGTAGCCGTCTAAACCTGAAGGTAAAACTATTTTTACTATAACACCGGTCATTTGCATTGATTTCATCTTGTCAGCAGACTTTGTTCTAAATCTGTAGCCATTACATCAAAAAAGCAGGTGGGAATATCTGCTCTAATTTGCATAATGTGATAAAAATATCTTCTTCAAGTCTTCTTAAGATCAACGAATCTAAAATCTTCGAACACAGTAATCAGAAAAATCCACTCAATTCTGTTAAGGATTGTAGGACAGTATTGTTAACAATCCCGCGAATAGCGAATGGGAGTAACACTTCCATATAAACATGACAGTCATGACTCTTCAATCCGGTTATCTTACATTCTCTTTCATTCACACACCTCGACAACTGCGATGAGAACCCATCAGATACCTTCAAAGTTTTAAGGAAGCTGAAAATTTTATTACGCTCACCGTTGGATAATGTATATATTGCTGCAGGTATAGTAATCCATCCATTATCTAATTCAGTTGGATGTAGTTCTTCGTGTATACCAAGTTGAACTAAATCTTGTTTCGTCCTTAAATTATCTTTTGATTGACCTGAAAGATCTAACATTAACAAAATATTTTCCAAAACATTCTCTCAATATGCATGACATCCAAATTATGACGAATTTGTAAATGTTTCCAGTATGGTAACTCTCTGAAAGAAATATTTTGTTTCTTCCATTCACCGGCTACACTTTTCTTCGATATCCGTTCTAAACAACTGCTTCGTACAAGTAATTGTTGTTCCCAAATAATGCTGCCATTCACACGAGCTAAAGTCAAGTCGTTGTCCATAAGGTGACCCGTCAAATTTCTTATTACTATTTGCCCTTTGCCATCTATACTTCGGTGGCAGGAATCGACGATGACCCAAATAACAATGCTTCATACTTGCAGAAAGCCATGTCAAATGCGTTTTTTCAAGATAGACGGGACACGCGAGTTTTCCCTCAGTACTCCAACCAGACAAATTTGCGTACGCGGGAAAATCATTTATAGTCCACAATAGTGCAGCTTGCAATGTAAATATTTCTTTCCTACATGCATCATATGCAGGTATTCCTGTGGTCCATAATACTTTTAGTTCATCCATTAACGGTTGTAGGTACGCATCAATTGCGTTACCAGGACCTTTAGGACCAGGAATCAGTAGTGTCATCATCATAAATGATGAACTCATTGACATCCACGGTGGTAGATTGTAGACCATCAAAATCATGGATCAAATGATGTAACTCAAACTCATTTTACCAAACGATTTGAAACCATCTGAAGCTAATCTCAACCGAATATTTCTCTCATCTTTAGAGAAATGAGGATATCTCTGATCAAATTTTTATCCATTCTTCTGCATCAGATGGATGTCTTATAATTCCATTAGCATCTCGTTTATTTGAACGAGAATGCCACGTCATCCACTTTGCAGTTTTTTCTGACATGAAGAGACGTTTCAGCCTTGGAATTAATGGGAAGTATCGTAATATTTTCACCGACTTCTTCTTCCTCTTTAAATTATTTTTTCGTCTTTATACCTGGAAGCCTTACAATATGGACATAGTACTAAATCCGAATTTTCTCCTCGAAAAAGCACACAGTCATTAACACAAACATCGATTTTCTCGTATTTCAGACTTAGCGATCGGAATCGTTGCTTCGCCTCTTTCCAATCCTTTAGATAATTCTGAGAATTATTTAATAACTTCTTGATTAAACCCAGTACATCTGTCATCATTGCAGCGGTTGATCCGTTCCTTACTTTCATCTTAAACAACTCTAATAAAAACTGTAAACGCGTCATTTCCACCCCATGAGCCAACATATCTTCTGCATCTGGCAAACTGCTTGAAAACCTATCATCTAAACCAATGTCTTGTGTCTCAGGTCTTCTTAAGTCATCCATTAATCTAAATAACTCGTGGTCAACATTATTCAAGGATTGTGTAGAGACTCCTACATCTACACCCATATCCTCATCCATTCGTAAATGATCTATAACCTCTCTATGTTCAGTCCATATGAAGTAATGTAACCAAAATCCATTAAGTATAAGATGGTTATAGACTTCCTCTCTAATATTACATTTAATATTCTTACATATCACACATGGACAATAAATCTCAAGACCACCAAATTTCTTATTAACTCTTTCTATTTGAAATGACCAGTCCAAGAACATGATCACTCCTCTCTTATATCGATGAAAATCATCGTATCTCTTATCCATCCATGTTTTATCCATTTAACTGCACAATCAGAATAAAATTCACTATGATATTTTAGATATATGTGGACATATACACAACAAGTTTTTTCCATCATATACACATCAAGTTTTTCCATCTTATACACATCAAGTTTTTTCCATCATATACACAACAAGTAATGCTTCATATGTACTCTAGTTCATCATGGGGAAAAACATCCATACACAAGCAATGCTACATATAGACAATAGGTTTTCCATCTTAACTTATAGAAATGGGGAAAAACATCCATACAAAGCTTATCGAGCAAAATGAAGAACAATAAACACAAAGAAGTGTTGATAAATACCTGAAACTAAGATAGAGGAGGCCGGCAAGCACGAGAGGCTCAGAGATGGCGACATGCAGCAGGGGACGACGATTGAGGAGGATGTTGAAGTGGGAAAGAACGCAGGTCGAAGGGGTTTTTTTTCGATCTAAACCATCGGGGACGGTCCAAACGATCGTTCCCTTTGGTGAGAATCGGCGACGGTTCACTAAAACCGTCCCCTTTGGCAGCTATAGGAGACGGTCAATAAGGACCGTCCCCTCTGGTCGACCACTTAGGTCCCTGGTCCAGAGGCGATGCCAACAGACACGTAATGGGGACGGTCAGAACCGTCCCTAAATGCCCTCCCGTCAGGTGAAAATGGACCAGTGGCTTGGTCCTGGCAGAGGGGACAGTCACTAACGAACGTCCCCTCTGGTCGATCACTCGGGTCCCTCGATCAGAGGTGACGCCAACAGAAGCGCAATGGTGACGGTCAGAACCGTCCCCAAAGGCCCTCCCATCAGGTGAAAATGGACCAGTGGCTTGGTCTTGGCCGAGGAGACGGTCACTAACGACTGTCCCCTCTGGTGATCATTTAGGTCCCTCGATCAGAGGCGACGCAGTGACCGTCCCCTCTGGTCGATCATTTAGGTCCCTCGACCAGAGGCGATGCCAACAGAAGCGCAATGGAGACGGTCAGAACCGTCTCCAAAGGCCCTCCCGTTGGGTGAAAATGGACCAGTTGGTCATGGCAGAGGGGACGGTCACTAATGACCGTCCCCTCTGGTCGATCACTTGGGTCCCTCGATCAGAGGCGACACCAACAGAAGCGCAATGGGGGCGGTCAGAACCGTCCCCAAAGACCCTCCCGTCGGGTGAAAAATGGACCAGTGGCTTGGTCCTGGCAGAGGGGACGGTCACTAACGACCGTCCCCTCTGGTCGATCACTTGGGTCCCTCGATCAGAGGCGATGCCAACAGAAGCGCAACGGGGACGGTCAGAACCGTCCCCAAAGGCCCTCCTGTCGGGTGAAAATGGACCAATGGCTTGGTCCTGGTTGAGGGGACGATCACTAACGACCGTCCCCTCTGGTCGATCACTTAGGTCCCTCGATTAGAGGCGACGCCAACAGAAGCGCAATGGGGATGGTTAGAACCATCCCCAAAGGCCCTCCCGTCGTGTGAAAATGGACCAGTGGCTTGGACTTGGCAGAGGGGACGGTCGTGAATGACCATCCTTATTACGTTATTATAAAAGAGACGATAAGCCGAAGACCGTCTCCCATTATGTGGGTGTTGGGGATGGTTATCTATTGACCGCCCCCAAAAACTTACATTAGGGACGGTCATACGTGAACCGTCGCTAGTTGTCGTCCCGAAAGGTATAAATTCCTGTGGTATATACATGTACAAACTAACATCATACAAATAAGGTTGTAAAAATAAATAAAAATATCTATGAAATAGTTTACAAAATCAAAAATATTTTTCATGTTTTGAGATTTAATTAATACAATTATTTATTATTGAATTAATAAGGGTTTTTATCTCCATTTTATCATTTTCCTCCTGACATGTACCAGTCATGTCCTTCCCTTGGGTGACTCGTTGGTCAACTATATATGTACCTTGGTCTAGACCTATCAAACCGTTGACCTCGTATTTTTGCCATTTTGAGAGATCGATGCATACTTCTTTTGGGCATGACTTCTTCACAAAACCACTGCATCTTATCATGATCCACCACGGCCTACCCTTAGATCCACATGTATACCTCATATCACTCACAAAACTTAGGTTTTGGACGTCTCCTCGCCTGTGTATAAATAATGGCTTTCGGATATTTTTTATTACGGATTCGTCTTGAGCCACCCTTTCCCCTAGAACCTCGGCTGGAGGTATAGCCTTGTGACAAGAATCTAGTCTCATCGATTCATGGCATGGAGAGTGTGTATCCCCTTTACTTGAGCTTAACTCCAGTGTTGGAGCTTCCAGGTCCCTGTGTCTTGTTGAGGCATAACTAGGTAGTTTTATTCTTGCATTTTCAATTTTCATTTTATTTGCTATTTTAGTTCATATTTTATCTTAGAATCCAATTTTAGTGTTCACATAACACTAGGCTCCGGACACTGTCCTGCATGTTTCAGCCACTAAGGGCAATTACCGTTGCAAAACATCTGTATGAACGTTTGGAGCATCTCAGCAGCAGGAGAGACGGTCGAAGGACAGCGACTCAGATATTTGAAGAAGGGAAGGAGCACGGTTCTTCCCTGTTCAAGGGAAGGAGCACGGTGCTTCCCTGTTCTCGCTGAGCAGCAGCCAGTGTTGAGATATTTCTTATATTTATTATTGTTTTTATTATTTTCTATTTCTTTTGTCTTCTTCTTGTAATTTGCCCAATAGTTTCCTCTTCTATATAAGAGAACCCGAGGGCCTCTCATTAGTGCAATTCATTATTTCTCCCTCTACAAGAATGGAGGATGGAGATCGTACATGCATGACGAGCCAATAAAGAGCCTCCACTATGGTAAATGTTTCCCGACCAAATCCATCTTGCCCCACAACCTGATGACATATTTAGACAATAATGCCTTATTTTTAGTTTTGATATTTAGTGCACAAAGGCTCCCCCTCCTTCGATGTAGTCAACATTACCCAATCATTAAGGTGCAACCTTCCTCTTTCTTGACTTGTATCAGCCTATAAAAAACGTTTCAGAATGGATCTCTACTCATTTTGACAACCTTGGGAGCACTCTAGTAGTGCGGAATAGGAGAATGCAAGTTGGACTTGCAAAATGCAAATAGTTCCTCCCCTTCATATTATCTCTATTTTCTCAAATTATTGAGGTGCAACGAATGTGGAAAGGAGTTCCCAAGTCCTACACGTGGCATTCGATTAGCATGCCTCATGTTTTGAAACATAGAAAGGGAATTAACTTTTAAAATATTAAAATGTGAGATACCTTTGTTTAAAATTAAATCATCTTAAATAAAGTATATAAAATGCATTTTTTTTATATTTTATATGTCGTCGCTTAACCCACTCAATAAATATACTCGATATTAACCAGTAGAAATAACCAAATTACATGGATCGTATCCATGCTTTAGATATAATACTTGCATATGAGTTTGCAAGTAAGGTACCTAAAAATTAAGAATGATGATGATCGGCAATTTAATAAGAAGTAGAACAACAAATATATGCTCATCTTTTGCTATTTTTTTAAATCCTTATATATTATTAATTGGATGCAACTATGGAATGGAAACACTCAATATTATCTCGAATCGGTTGGCGATGTAGTTGGCTCTCAACATTTGAACAAAAAACAAAAGTAATTAGGAACTTAGATGAATGCATATTTGACCGTTGTCATCATTTTGATATCTTTGTCCAAGTCCTTCACAAACTCCATAGTTTCATTTCACATTAACAAGTTGAACTCTATGAATGTTGAGTTGCTCTCCATGTTGAACTTGATTATATATATCCTATCTAAACTTATCTATTGTCCTTAAATAGTGACATTTCCATATTTACTCCGACGATATAATAGACTTGAGTTAATGCAACAATCAGCATATCAAAATCTTTTGGACGAGAAGACAGTTGGATGGTTGTACCAGAAGACTTGATCTAAAAGGAAGATAATCTTCGATATGGAATTCGATGCAAGTGTTACAATGATCATCATTGGAATTTGTAGTCTATTACATTCCAGAGGGAGAATCATTTCTCATTGAGCATTTGTTACAAGAAACTTCTATATGTTTCTAAGCATGTTAGACATAGACAATCATTTCGAGAGAAAAATATTATAAATAGTTATAATAATTTATCTTCCCTCATCCATGCGAGAATGGTTTGTTTATGGTCTCCTCATCCTAGTATGAAAGGTACCTATAATGGGGGGGGGGAGGGGACAGTCTTTCATATAGGATTACAACTGATCAAATTAGGGAAACCTGGAAAGAGCACCACTATCTATGAGAACTTTGAAATCTCGAGGTCGGGAAAGAAAGTAACCATGAATATTGCACAATTCGTAGAAGTCTTAATTCAATTAAAAATCTTGACATGATTAGTAGTGCTAATTTGATCAGTTGTAATTCTATTTGGAGTCCTAATGTGGTTAAGAGAGTTCCTTATTCTGGATATCTTCATTCAACAAAATTGGAAGTCGAAATAGTTTATCATATTGCTTACTAGATTAAGCATGTGAATACGATTCACATTTGATGTTCGATTTATGTGAATATGATTTACATATTTTTGTTAAATACAATTCATCTAATTCAATGTTCAAGTTCATATCAAGTTGATCGAATTAAAGTCCAAGTCATAGAGGAGAATCCTGATGGAGATTGCATCTCCGTCAGGATTACCAAAATCTTGGTGGAGATTGTATTTCCATCAGGATTAGGAGAATCTTGGTGTAGATTGCAATCTCCGCCAAAGTAGAATATCCCCCTCCTATGTAAGGAGGGCATGTTGTCTACTCATTCCCCAAGATACCCTAGCCATCCATCTCTATAATAATTGAGTTGTATTCTACGTGTAGTGCTGATGGGGAAAGGACTATGTGTTTGTAATTGGGTTATATATAGATTGGGGTGGGGAACATTGCCTCCATACCACAACAACAATGTAACCCTTAGAGAGAGGAGGAAAGAGAAATTATTGTTAGGATTAGGGTAATATTAAGGGATTGAACTCTAAATTCTAATTGAGTTGTATTTTATGTGTAGTCCTCATAGAAATAGGACTATGGATTTGTAATTGGGCTATATATAGAGGGGGATGGGGGCATGACCTAACCTTCACATCACACAAGAGAGAGAAGGTAGGAAGAGAACGAATTGTTGTAAATAGGATTATCAGTGCATATGTTAAACAGGAAAACATCGGATCCAAATGAATTAACAGAGAAACAATACCGAATAAGATTACATTAAACGTATGTTTCCCAATCATTATCCGATTATACAATGCAAACATGAACCGATTAACAGAACAGAAATATAAACACGGGCATGATCCAGAAAGGGTAAAGCAATAAACATATTGCGGCAACCAAAATATAATAAAGATCAGTTTAGAAGTCACCGAAGCGTCCATGAAATGGACTGTCCTTAGAGAAGATATCGCCCCCACAATACCGGTGCGTAGGGTACTGGCAATCCGCTCCCAGGATACGACGGTTCACGATCGTCGTCGGCGCACACCAACGGGATCGTCCTCGATGTACCTCAGAGAACTGCAACCGAGAGAGGAAGAAGAAAACGTTCGTCCGTGAGAGGAAGAACCAAAGAGAGAGATGGCGTGAGAGATGTTTTTCTTGCGAGTGTAGAAAAACCGCGTCGGGTGAGGGATATATATAGAGGGGCTCGCGTGCCCTAGAGCGCGGTTACCTTTTGTTTCGAAAACGCGTCCCGAAAACACAGCCTTTCAGATCCCAAAATCGCACCCATAATAGCGAGTTGAATTCCCATTTAAGTCGACTTACCAAATTAATCGTATGATTAATTTAATCGACTTACCAAATGAAAACCGTAGCAAAAGTATCGAGATCCGAATTGACTCTCCCGAGCCCGAGCCGGAGCCGGAGACAGAGACGGAGCGCGCACGCGCGTGTGGTCCTCCATTCCTCCTCTCTACTATTGCTACAAGAGCTTGGGGTGTGGACTCATATATAAGTCCACCAAAAGTTTAGTTCTTCCCGGTGTGGTACTAAACTTCCACCCAAACTTCCATATTTCAAATTTGGGAATTCTCAACTTTCCCTCCAAAACATTTGGTTTCCCAATTGAAACCAAATTGTTTCCAATTGTAATTACATAGACTTTCCAATTAAAGTCTAAATACAATTCTGAATACAACAATCCCCCACGAATTCACCAATTTGAAAAAGAGATTCAAAAGGAATTAAGAGACTTCTTTCGGCTGCACACACTTTGCTTTCAGTAAAGGTACCTTCCGGTTTGAACCTCTACCTGAGTTTACTACTTTCACTTTAACAAGAACGAAGTGAACTACGTCTTGAACTTCAGACCTTAGTGTTAAAGTATACGGTAGAAACAACAAAGCGTTGTTCTTGGTACAATCTTCAGGGTTGGTGCTCTTAAAGGCCATGCACCCTTATCCTGTTTTCATGAGTGTGTTCAGGAAAGACCTTCTTCCTTTAATTGTGGCCCACAGTAACACTCACATCGGTGGCGTTCTCCAAGAATGCACTGCTAACATCCTGCCCAAAAGCTTGAACCCATTCAGAGCCTACGCTCTTCCTAAACTTGCAGCTTAAATGGCACTCAGGCTTCCAGGGATAAGACACTCATGCTTACGCATTAAACTTAGAGTGCCAACCAGTTCTCCAAACAGCTTGTTATTACCACATTGAACCTACTTTGTGGGATCTCCACTCAGATAGGTTGGGTTGCTACTGTAGAGGAACTCCCAATGGGTCTCAGTCCCATCCCAAGCCTAGACTTTAGGACTAAAGATCTATCAAGTCCCTTAGTTAACGGATCTGCCGTGTTGTCTTTGGATCCAACAAAATCCACAGCCAACACTCCTCGAGACACCAAATCTCTTAACGTCTTAAGTCTGATTTGTATGTGTCTCCTTGTTTTCTGATTGAACTTTGAACTCTTGATCTTGGCAATTGTGGTCATATTATAATGTACCGAGATCGCAGGAACATGCTGACCTACCATGGGAATTTCAGACAGAAGTTCCCTTAGCCATTCAGCCTCAATTCCCAGTGGTGTCCAAAGCACACAGCTCGGCCTCAAAAGTGGATCGAGCTAGAATGGTCTGTTTCACAGACCTCCAGGAGACTGCACCGCCTCCAAGGGTAAATACATACCCTGTAATACCATTACTCCCAGACTCCTCTATTTTCCCTATCCAGCTTGCATCACTGTATCCTTCTAGTACAGAAGGATGTCTACCATAATGCAAACTAAGGGAAATAGTTCCCTTCAAGTACTTTAGTACTCGATCCAGAGCCTCCTAGTGAGTACGGTCAGGACAGCTAGTGTATCTACTCAACTTTGCAACCGAGAATGAAATATCAGGTCTCGTGCAATTTGCAAGATACATTAAACTTCCTATCACTTGTGAATACCTTAGCTGGGCTACAGGTACTCCACTTTTATTCTTAAACAGCGTTTTGGATGAATCATAAGGAGTGCTTACAGCTTTGCAATCTTGATATCCAAATTTCTCAAGTACCTTCTCAAAATAGTGAGATTGAGAAATTACAATCCCATCAACTGACCTTGTCAGTTTGAGACCCAAGATCACATCAGCAACACCCATGTCCTTCATTTCAAACTTGCTACTTAAGAAAGCCTTAGTCTCATGTGATCCAAACAACAATATGTCATCAACATATAGGCACAAGACAATACACTCATCACCTTTCGCTTTGGAATAAACACACTTGTCAGATTCATGAACCTTAAAGCCACATGACAAAATAGTTTTGTCAAATTTTTCATGCCACTGCTTTGGTGCTTGTTTCAATCCGTAAAGGGATTTGACAAGCTTGCAAACCTTTCCCTCATTCCCAGGAGTCACAAGCCCATCAGGTTGATCCATATAGATCTCTTCACCTCAAGATCGCCATGCAAGAAGGGCGGTATTCACATCGATCTGGTGGATAAAGAGATCATACAGATGCCAATACTATGAGCATCCGGATTGTGGTCATCCTAGTCACAGGGGAATAGGTATCAAAGTAATCGATACCTTCCTTTTGCCTTAAAGCCTTGGCAACTAATCTGGCTTTGTATTTTTCAATTGATCCGTCAGGTCTAAGCTTTCTCTTAAACACCCACTTGCAACCCAATAGTAGAGCACCTTTGGGTAAATCAACCAACTCCCAAGTTCCATTAGCATAATGGAATCCATCTCAGATTTGATGGCTTCCTTCAATTGTTTTGCTTCAGATGAAGCATGGCTTCCTTGTAACTTGATGGATCACCCTCGATCTGGTAGACAACGAAGTCGCTACCCAGATCCTTGGCTATCTGAGGACTTTTACTCCTCCTTGGCTCAATCTCTTCAGAAAGATCATTGGGTTCAGGTTGAGTCTCAACCCCCACATTCGATATCCTTTCCACTTGATCTGGAATAGATCCTAATGTAGAGGCGCCCTCAATGGTCAGATTATGAGGAATCCCAGTCTTCAACGGAAAGACATCCTCAAGAAGGTAGCATCACGGAGTTCAACAATAGTGTTGACATCTATGCCCGATATCTCGGACCGAATTACCAAGAACCTATATGCATAGCTATTTTCCAGGTAACCTAAGAAGACCGCATCAACAGTTTTAGGACCAAGTTTCTTTCTCTTGTGTTCTGGGACTAAAACCTTAGCGAGACAGCCTATACTTTGAGATATCTTAAACTCGGTTTCCTATTTCTCCAAAGTTCAAAGGGACACTTTTCCATATGTCTTGGAGGTATCCTATTCAGAATATGGCAAGCCGTATTCAAGGCTTCTCCCCCACATATAGGTTGGAAGTCCAGAACTTTGTAGGAGAGCATTGATCATGTCAGTTAAGGTTCTATTTTTCCGTTCTGCTATCCCATTTGATTGCGGTGAATATGGGGCCGTAACTTCATAAACTATGCCAAAATGATTTGCATTGTTCATCAAATAAGTTAGAGGTATATTCAACTCCTCTATCTGACCTAAGGCGTTTAAGCACTTTTCTTGTTTGTGTCTCAGCCTCATTCTTAAAGATAAGAAATTTCTCTAAGGCTTCATCCTTGGTTTTCATTAGGATATACATAGCAGTATCTACTGCCATCATCTATAAAGGTGATAAAGTATTTCTTATTGTCTCGGGTCAACACACCATTAAACTCACAGATATCTGTGTGCACTAGATCCAAGATCTCACTATCTCTAGAGACAGACTGAAAAGACTTCTTAGGTGTCTTTGCTTGCACACATATTTCACATTTTGAGTTTTATCAAATGTGTGTTTAGGGATCAATTCTAAATTCATCATTCTTTTAATCGAATTTAGGTTTACATGTCCCAATCTACCATGTCATAGATCACAAGATTCTAGATTATTCACAACATGAGACACAGAACTAGAACATTCAGCATTCAAAACATTCATTCATTTATGTTTACCGAATCAAATCTAATTCTAAATAACAAATCAAAATCAGCCAAATAGCCTTTACCATAAAAGACACCATATCTCAGAATAACAACTTTATTACATTTAAAGTTTAATTCAAAACCATTTTTTACTAATATAGAGCCAGATAACACATTCTTCTTGATGTCAGGAACATGCAGCACCCTGTGCAATGTCCAGACACGTCCAGAGGAGAACCTCAAGTTGACTTGTCCCGACCCTAGCACCCTGGGCTGCAGAATCGTTCCCCATCTTCACAGTCCCACCACTGCAGGTCTGATAAGAAGAAAACACGTTCTGTCAGTACATATATTTACATTGGCTCCCGTATCCACGAGCCACTCATTTGGATCATGGATGTGGTATAGTTCAGGTTTTAAAGAGACATACCCCTCGCTAGCCCGGAGTCCCATAGTGATCATGTTCACTTGTGGACTCCCCGTCTGTAGTCTTAGGTTGAGCCTTCAAGGACGGACAGTCCTTCTTCCAATGGCCAACCTGATTACAGTGCCAACAGGGTTTATTCTTTGCCTTTTTCTGGATCTTGCCCTTTGGTTTCATTTTATTGTTATTGGGGACCCTTTCCCTTCTTATCCTTGCCCTTCGAGGTCATGAGATTGACCTTAGCCTGAATATCAACAGGAAGTACAGGTTTTTATTTCCTGTGTTTCTCCTCTATGGCAATTTCCATCATTAAGTCATCCATAGAAAATTTCCCCTTTCTAGTTTCAGGGTCATCCCGAAGTCTTCCACGACTTGGGGAATTTTTCTATGATGCACATGACCTGAACTTCTCTGGAAGTTTCATTTCGGCCTCCTCTAAACCATGGAGCAAGAGTAAAAAATCATGTGCCTGTTCAGAAATAGACTTCCCTTCGGCCATGGAAAACTTCAAAAATTTGGCTACGGAGTATTTCTCAATACCGAGGTCTTCGGTGTTATACTTCCGATCCAAGTCTTCCCATAGCCCCTTCGCAGTCTGCGTGGACGAACAATATACGTCAAACAAAGTGTTGGACAGAGCCAACAAGATGCAACCATGACATATACGGCCGCGTTCCTTCTATGCAGATTGCGCCTTATGGCTATCGGGTGAGGGATTTTCCGTTTCCACCGTAGGACAGTCGGTTTCAAGCATTGAGATTAACCCTATGGTGGTTAACCAGATCTTCATGCGTTGTTGCCAACGCTTAAATTCTGTCACCGAATTTTCAGGCATACCCGTCATATCTACCCTCGATTTAAACATTGTTTCCGACATTCTAGAATCGGTTCGGGATATCTTCTCTAAGATTGTTGTAAATAGGATTACCAGTGCATATGTTAAACAGGAAAACATCGGATCCAAATGAATTAACAGAGAAATAATACCGAATAAGATTACATTAAACGTATGTTTCCCAATCATTATCCGATTATACAATGCAAACATGAACCGATTAGCAGAACAGAAATATAAACACGGGCATGATCCAGAAATGGTAAAGCAATAACATATTGTGGCAACCAAAATATAATAAAGATCAGTTTAGAAGTCACCGAAGCGTCCATGAAATGGACTGTCCTTAGAGAAGATATCGCCCCCACAATACCAGTGCGTAGGGTACTGGCGATCCGCTCCCAGGATACGACGGTTCATGATCGTCGTCGGCGCACACCAACGGGATCGTCCTCGATTGTACCTCAGAGAACTGCAGCGGAGAGAGGAAGAAGAAAACGTTCGTCCGTGAGAGGAAGAACCAGAGAGAGATACGGCGTGAGAGATGTTTTTCTTGCGAGTGTAGAAAAACCGCGTCGGGTGAGGGATATAGATAGAGGGGCTCGCGTGCCCAAGACGGAGACGGAGACGGAGCGGAGCGGAGCGCGCGCGCGTGCGCGTGTGTCGTCCTCCATTCCTCCTCTCTACTATTGCTACAAGAGCTTGGGGTGTGGACTCATATATAGTCCACCAAAAGTTTAGTTCTCCCCGATGTGGTACTAAACTTCCACCCAAACTTCCATATTTCAAATTTGAGAATTCTCAACTTTCCCTCCAAAACATTTGATTTCCCAATTGAAACCAAATTGTTTCCAATTGTAATTACATAGATTTTCCAATTAAAGTCTAAATACAATTTTGAATACAACACGAATGAAGTAGAGAGTTGTACTCATTCTTGTAGTAATCTTTCTTCTCCGGTGGTCGCGAGAGGTGACCCACCATCGTCTTATCCGGTTCTCTTTTCATCATGTGCTTATGTGGTGGCGTGTGATTGTATAGTCACGTCTAGTACTTCATCACCACCAACCGGTATTCGAGTGGAGGCGATATCAGGTCCTGTCCCAACAAGTAGCATCCGAGTGAAATGATACCAATTTGACCCCAACATCTCTCCATATCCATAGTGATACGTGCTTAACTCCCATTTTTTAATCTAAGACGTACCTTATCTTCATTTTTCCTTTTTTCTATTAATTTTTTATTAGCCGTGAGAAAACTCCTTGCCAATAATGCTGGTTGAGAGTCCGTAAGACAGAGCCGAGAATGAGAAGTCCGATCAGATACTCTACGATACTTCTCATCTTCTAATCAGAGGCCAAGATTGATGTGCAGATGAAAGGAGGGAAAGAAGTCTTGGGAACTCCTCTTAGGAAGAAAAAGGAGAAGTAGACTACCAGCCACCTGATCTCAACGTTTCATCTGTCTGACTGACGAAGAAAACACCATCTCAGCTATGAACTCACCACATTCATTCTCGAAGGATAAACACAGTTGCTTCCATGCAGTCTACATAGCGAAGTTGCTTCCATGCAGTCTACGTAGCGCAAGAAATGACCATCCTCTTGTATCTGAAAGAGAATGCTCTAGGCTTGGCATCACTATTATGCAACTTATTCGTGATTTCTGATTAATGTTGGGTACACATGATTATGCCATTTTTTCGCTCTTTTGACTACATGACAGATGACCATGCCTTCTTATTTTAAATTGTAATCCCTCTATCAAGAATTTTCTTTCTAAGCTGAAACACGAATAATTACACAAAAATAGAGAAATCTGCTGATAATAACAAAATTTGTTTTTGTTATTGCTGCTGCAGCAGCAGGACTACATCCCAGATAACCTTGAAACTTCTGCAAGTTTTGAGATTCCCCCGTCTCCAGACTCTAGCTATGTGGCGGCTCGTATTTTTCAGAGGATTATACGAAAGATCCTCCACCCGTCCCTCCGCAATTAAGCGCCCGGCCTTGTATAGAAAATGATAGATCTACTGTTTCAAAGCTGGATCATCTATATATTAAAAAACAAAAGAATGGGTCAGCATTTTGTGACTGTTGGGGGAACCAGTAGGTTTCAATCCAAGTATGTGGCGTCGGTGCTATTCAAGTCTCTTCAAAGCAATA